>JANIHZ010119630.1:0-13974 GCA_027478365.1 Erythroxylum rufum | reverse complement strand
TCAGAAGGATTTCTGAGGACTGGACGTAGCCCACGGTTTGGGGTGAACCAGTATAAATCGACTGTGTCAACTCTCTTACTCTCTCTTTATTATTTGCTGAGTTTTTAATTTCCAAGTTAACGCAAGTTATCAAAGAACTTTTAAAGTGCAAAAGTTTTTCTGAATTGAACAAACTTTTTATAAGAAGGGCTCAAGCAAAAAATTAACACAATTCAACCCCCTTTCTTGTGTGTTGATTATCATTTTACTAACGTGTGATTCACTTCACGCTCGGCCTCAACATCACTCGGCCAGGTTTCCAAGACAGAATCTTGGAACTAGGCGATTCCAAGAAAACAATCTTGGATCGCTCGACCTCCACATTGCTCGGCCAGGTTGCCAAGACCGGATCTTGGAACCAGGCGATTCCAAGAAAACAACCTTGGATCGCTCGACCTCAGCATCGTTCGGTCTCAGGATCGTCCAGCCACGATCCTCTCGAACCTCAATACCGATCGATATGAATCGAACGCACTCATTTCCTGCCTATAATATGAGAAGACAGTCCAATCTTAATTCACCGAATAAAGAAGAAAGCGGAGGACAAAAATAAGAAAGGTTTTATCTCTTTAAATGTTTGTTCTGGCCACAAGCCCGACCATATGAGCTTTGAAGGTCCTATTACATACGCTACTTTGGCCTTCGATGGGAAGAGAAGTACTAACAGTTAGATCGACTGGAGGAGTAGCTTCAGAGGTCAGTAAAGCTACCGAGACAGGGTCAGGGTCTATAGGAGCAACCGGAGAGTCATCCCCACGAGCTCGCTCCTCTTCTTCATCTGAACTGAAGTCCAGTAGCTCATCCGGCAATGTCTCCCTTTCCTTCTCAGCTGTCTCCTTTACCTCCTCGAGTAAGAGGCCGAGCTCTGAGGGAAGCATTGGCTCGGCAAAATACTCGAATGAAGGACCCTCCGACCCATCAGGGATGAGAATGCTATGGCAATTCCTCAAGATGGAAAGAGCCAAATCCTAAGCAAATTCTTTTTAATTCGTCATTTAAATACCGCTCTTTCCATCGCTTGATTGCCTCAATCCTTTGCTCTTTGATAGAGCTTTGTAGCTAAAGCAGTTTTCTCTCAGCCCTTGCACTTTGCAACGCCGCCTCTTGGTAGTCACGGAGGACTTTAAAACGGATCTCTTGTTTCATTTGTGCCTTAGCATTGGCGTTGAGAACTTCCTCCTTCATGCCCTTGTTATTGAGCCGCAATGCTCGGCACTCTTTTTCCAGCTCAACCCTGGACGCACCCACTCGGCTCTTCTCCTCCTCCACCGAAACAAGTTGAGCTCTCAAAACCCTATTCTCTTCCTCCAAAACGCTCTTCTCCTCCTCCACCGAAGCAAGTTGAGCTCGCAAGACGTTCTTCTCCTCGTCCGCCTCTGAAAGTTGAGCTCTCAAAATGTTGACCTAGCCAAGAAGATTTTTAATCTCCTGGTCCATCGATCGGGTGACTCGGTCGAACCGATCAATATGTTGGTACATTCCAGAGGCGAACGCCACATCCTGTGATGAAGAACTTAGTTAAAAACAAGAGAGACAGAGAGAAGGGGGGTGGACGTTACCCTTGCGTAGCCACGTACGAGACTAGCCATCATCTCCTTGTCATCCAACGAATCCAAAAACTCTCCGTCTGCAGGAGGAACAACCTTCTAGGCAACGTGAAAAGCAACATCGATGTCCCTAAGCGATGCAGTCTTATTTAGACTGATCGTGGACACCATGGATGTAGCTACCACTGGGCCCCCCAAAATTTTAAAAAATTAAATATTATATATATATACATATATGAGGATGAAGTTATTTGAGGGCTAGTAGTGTATTGGGTCTCCCAAAATTTAAAAAAATTAAATATTTGGACCCTCCTATTATAAATTTTTGGCTCCGTCATTGAGGTCAACCTAGGTCTTCGTTTCTAAATTGTAAAGATGGACCAATTTTGCATCTTCTTTTGAATTCTCTAGGTTCATAATGATGATGAAGTTAGGGCATTGTTCAAGCAAGTGCAAGGTGAAGTTCCAGGTTCACCAATATTCATAATGAAGGTTGCTTCCCAGGTTTGTCTTTTACTGTCTGTTACCTTTAATGATGTAATTTTCTAATGATTAACAAGTACGAATCTTATTGGTGACATTTTCCTATTTCACCATCAGAGTCGACATTTAGAAGTCCAGTTACTGTGTGATCAGTATGGAAATGTAGCAGCTTTGCATAGCCGCGATTGTAGTGTTCAGAGGAGGCACCAAAAGGTAAACTCGTTTGTAGTGCAAGTTTTGGGACAATTTTGCCTGTTCGTCTTCTGTGTATGCCAACATTGAAGGATCATATTTTGCCTTCCAATTAATAGTGTTCATAATCAGCTCTGATATGTTTTCTATAAGGTTTGACCTCGTTATCGCTGTAAATAGATAATTGAGGAGGGCCCAATTACTATTGCTCCACTGGAGACAGTGAAAAAGCTGGAGCAAGCAGCTCGAAGGTTGGCAAAGTGTGTAAATTATGTTGGAGCAGCTACAGTAGAATATTTATTCAGCATGGAAACCGGTGAATACTACTTCTTAGAACTCAATCCTCGGTTGCAGGTATGTAAAAAATTTCACCCTTTTCTTTCTGATTCCTACTTAAGTGATCATTTTCCTTCCAGTTTAATTTTTCATTTTAGCTATGCAGTAAAATGGATGACTAGGTTGAGGTTGACAACGACACATTATATTAGCTGTCTTTGGGAAACTATTATGTTTTTTTAACTCTGACAAGTTCCATTGGAAACAAAATATCATTTGAAGAAATTTACTCATTTTTTAAAATGAAAATTTGTCTTGATGATTTAGAAATGCATGCTATAAGGCATCGATATCATTGAAGAACAGTTCCACACCTCAACTTTGTTATAGTATGCAAAGTTTTGATGTGTAGTTTCAGATGATTCATTCCATTCTCGAAGCATATTCCTGCTTTTCTTTTTCCTTTTCTAATCACCTCCCAATAAGCTAAATGTAGGTGGAACACCCTGTCACCGAGTGGATTGCTGAAATAAATTTGCCAGCAGCTCAGGTTGCGGTTGGGATGGGAATACCTCTGTGGCAAATTCCTGGTATGCAATAAAAAAGTTTTGGAATTGGAAAAACTTGTTTTCTTTACTGAATATTTATATGTCTGACATTCTTTATTGTTGCTATTCCTTAGAGATAAGGCGTTTCTATGGAATTGAACATGGTGGAGGTTATGATGCCTGGAGAAAAACTTCAACTGTTGCCACAGTTTTTGATTTTGACAAGGCAGAGTCGACCAGACCAAAAGGTCATTGTGTCGCTGTGCGTGTGACAAGTGAGGATCCAGATGATGGTTTTAAGCCTACAAGTGGGAAAGTACAGGTGCCCACTTGAGTTTTGCTCGATGTTATTTGAAGTTTGTAGTTTTTATAATGAAGTTGACTGAGTTAGGTAACCATGGACAGGAGCTTAGTTTTAAAAGCAAGCCAAACGTGTGGGCTTACTTCTCCGTTAAGGTATTTTCCTTTCATATGTTAAATTTACTTGTTTGCTATGTTTTTCAGCTGACACGATCTTGGGTTTTCCTAAACTTAGTTATTTGTCTTGATATGTAGTCTGGAGGAGGCATTCATGAATTTTCAGACTCTCAATTTGGTAAGCATGTGCTATCAATATAGATTTTATTCCACTTTACAAGTTCAGTTCTGTTTATGAAATTCTTCTAGATACTATTTTTTTTTCATTTCTAATCTGAAGAATTTTCAATATTCAGTAAGAAGAATATCCCTAATGTTCCTTATTGACCAGATCTCATGTAAGGATTATGTAGTTGAAAGAATATGGAGCAATATACATATACTGTTTACTTTGGAGTAGTTTTACCTCTCTTTCGAACCCAGTGGTCAACAACATTATTTTAAGATTTTCATACTTTGAATACGTAGCCAGTGGATGGATGATTAGGTTTCTTATAGGAAGTTTCATTTCCAAGTTCTAACAGTTGTTAGGCAAATTATCCTGTGAGTTGCATATTAAATTAACTCGTCTGGCAAGTTTTAACTCTTGATCAATCTTAAGGCTGATCATTTCCCATCAATTATGATATTTGAAGAAAGTCACTGAAAATCTCCAAATCATTCCTCAGGACATGTTTTTGCTTTTGGGGAGTCTAGAGCTTTGGCTATTGCAAATATGGTCCTTGGGCTGAAAGAAATTCAAATTCGAGGAGAAATCCGTACCAATGTTGATTACACAATCGACCTTTTACATGTAATTTTTCTTGTGTTCATCTGTGAGCATTTATCTTCATTTTTAACTTGAGGAAGAAAATAAAAAGCCATCCAGAAAATTTCAACTAATCAATAGCAATGCTATCCAGGCCTCAGATTACAGAGAGAACAAAATCCACACAGGTTGGTTAGACAGTAGAATTGCGATGCGGGTCAGAGCAGAGAGGCCTCCTTGGTATCTCTCAGTTGTTGGAGGGGCTTTATATGTAAGAAGCTGCGTAAAATCCTTGCATTTTTGGCTGCTGAAGTGGAAATGGAAACCTGTGCTTACATTTGCACATGTTGGAAAAGCCATTGATTTATTTTTCTTGTGTTTGCTACAGAAAGCATCTGCTAGCAGCGCGGCTATGGTGTCTGATTATGTTGGTTATCTTGAAAAGGGACAGATCCCTCCCAAGGTACAGGGGCAAAGAATATCATTTTCCATCATGTTAGATATTGACTTGATCTTTGAAGTGCTGACCATGTCAATCGTTCCTTTCTCCAGCACATATCCCTTGTTCACGCTCAAGTTTCATTGAACATAGAAGGAAGCAAATACACAGTATGTTCTTTTTCAAGCTCACGTCATTTCATTGGCTACTCCAATACAATTTCTCTTTTTCTCCTTTTACATGTTCAGGAAAGAATTTTGGCTCTTCTGTGGAATTCTTTGTCACCAATATTTTTTATTGTATACAGATTGACATGGTTAGAGGGGGAACAGGAAGCTATAGATTGATGATGAATGAATCAGAGATTGAAGCAGAGATACATACTTTACGTGATGGAGGGCTATTGATGCAGGCAAGTGTTCATTTTTTCCATCAAAATTTTAAACATTGCTTCACGGATTATAGTATCATCTATGTGAACCCCCCTCCCTCTCTGTGAGACTTCTAATAGTATGGGTTCTTCCGTGTTGGCACAGTTGGATGGCAACAGTCATGTGATTTATGCTGAGGAAGAAGCAGCAGGAACTCGTCTTCTTATTGACGGAAGAACCTGCTTGTTACAGAATGATCACGATCCATCAAAATTAGTTGCAGAAACACCATGCAAGTTACTGAGGTATTTGGTTTCAGATGGCGGTCATATTGATGCTGACACTCCTTATGCAGAGGTTGAAGTCATGAAGATGTGTATGCCCCTTCTATCACCTGCTTCCGGAGTTATTCATTTTAAAATGTCTGAAGGCCAAGCAATGCAGGTAAATCATGTTGCATGCAGAAACATTACTCAATTTTAGTATGATGTTAAATTTTTTTTTTTTTTTGGTAGGCTGGTGAGCTTATTGCAAGGCTTGATCTTGATGATCCTTCAGCTGTGAGGAAAGCAGAATCATTTCATGGGAGCTTCCCTATCCTGGGGCCTCCTACAGCTATTTCTGGTAAAGTCCACCAGAGATGTGCTGCAAGTCTGAATGCAGCCCGCATGATTCTTGCTGGTTATGATCATAATATTGAAGAAGTAAATTCTTCTCGCCTTATTGCAGTATTCAACATTGTTATTTTAAAGGTCTATTTTGATAGTCTTATGAATATTTTATACTGAATTTGACAGGTAGTGCAAAACTTGCTTAGTTGTCTTGATAGTCCTGAACTCCCTTTCCTTCAATGGCAAGAGTGCTTGGCTGTTCTAGCAACCCGACTTCCCAAAGATCTTCGAAATTCGGTAATTGTTTCTTTTGATCTCTCTCTCTCTCTCTCTCTCTTGTTTGTCCTTTTTCTTGCATACTCATCTTGTGAATTTAAGAAATGTGGCCTAATTGTGCCTTGCCACAACCTTTCAGTTGGAATCAACATACAGGGAGTTTGAGGGAATTTCAAGCGTCCAGAATATTGACTTTCCTGCCAAATTGTTGAGGGGTGTTCTCGAAGTAAATTCCTTATTTCACTTTCTTTATTTGAACTCTTTCTCACTTCACTTGGGAATTAGTAAACTTATTGTGGCATGCTTCTTGCTATAGGCCCATTTATCCTCCTGTCCTGAGAAAGAGAAAGGAGCACAGGAAAGGCTTGTTGAGCCATTGATGAGTCTTGTGAAGTCTTATGAGGGTGGAAGAGAGAGTCATGCCCGTGTTATTGTTCAGTCACTTTTTGAAGAATATCTCTCAGTTGAAGAATTATTTAGTGACAATATACAGGTAAGCAATCCAGTAAAATACAATTCATTATTGGATCAGTGGTGTCTTACTGCTACTAACTTGACCTAATTATGTCCAGATGGTTCACCTAATCTTTCTGACATTCTGTAAAAAAAATCATAACTCTAATTTGAACTTAACATTTAATACAAGATTAAAGTAACACCCTTCCATGATTTATTAATCTTTACAGTTAGTTCCTGATCTATTTCTCTGGGATGAATCTGATCTTTTATCTCAAGTGTTGATCTTCCTTCTAATATTCATGTTTTTCTGGTAATAATGATTTTTTGCTCCTTGAACCCATTATCTTTTGACATGTTCTTTTGGCAGTATGTAGCTGCCATTAAGACTGTCGTCAAATTTCATAGAGTACAACATTTATTGTCAACATACTCCAAGCTTAGTTTCCTAGTTTTCTTTGGGTAGTTCTACCAAGTGTACTTGTGGAACATGTTATCCATAAGTCTATTTAGTATTATGTTTCCGACTTTTATAATACTTCTGTTCTTTTTTCTTCAGGCTGATGTGATTGAACGTCTTCGACTTCAGTATAAGAAAGATCTATTGAAAATTGTGGACATTGTACTTTCTCATCAGGTATCATATCTATGTCATGCTGGCCATGGTCACTTCATCTCTGTAGTAGTACTAACAGCATCTATGTTGTGGTTTGCAGGGTGTTAGGAGTAAAAATAAATTGATATTGCGGCTTATGGAACAGCTGGTTTATCCAAACCCGGCTGCATATAGGGATAAACTAATCCGGTTCTCTCAACTTAACCATACAAGTTATTCTGAGGTCAGCTGTTGCACTTTGTCTAATTGTCAAGTTATGAGCATTTAATCCATGCTGCTCTACTTGAGTGTTGAAAATGAGTCGAGGATTTTAGATGTTTGTACATTGAAGATTGGTTGTTTGTGACATTGTTTTCATGGTTATTTCTTGCTCCTTAAACAGTAAATTTTTGGTGTGTGCAGTTGGCACTAAAGGCAAGTCAACTGCTTGAACAAACCAAGCTGAGTGAACTTCGTTCCACCATTGCTAGGACTCTTTCTGAACTAGAGATGTTCACTGAGGATGGTGAACATATGGATACTCCCAAGAGAAAAAGTGCCATTAATGAACGGATGGAGGATCTTGTCAATGCTCCATTGGCAGTTGAGGATGCTCTTGTGAGTCTCTTTGATCATAGTGATCACACCCTTCAAAGACGGGTTGTCGAAACTTATGTTCGTAGGCTATACCAGGTACTATCTAAATTTTTTTTAACCTTCTGCTTGTTCTTCCTAATAAATAGTATTTTCTTAAATTGACTCTTTGTACAAACCTGCCAGCCCTATCTTGTGAAAGGAAGTGTCAGAATGCAGTGGCACAGATCTGGTCTTATTGCATCATGGGAGTTCTTGGAAGAGCATCTTGACAGAAAGGGTGGCTCTGAAGATGTATTTTCAGATAAACCACATGTTGAGAAACATTGTCAGAGGAAATGGGGAGCCATGGTTATCATCAAGTCTCTCCAATTTTTACCCACAATTGTTAATGCCGCTATAAGGGAAACAACTCATAACCTTCAAGGAGCAGTTCCAAGTGGATATGCAGAATCAGTTATTTTTGGTAATATGATGCATATTGCACTGGTGGGCATCAACAATCAGATGAGTTTACTTCAGGATAGGTACGTGGGGTGTCTATTAATGACTTGGATGCCCTTTCATGAATTTGAATTTCTATAGCATTAAAAACAATCTCTAGGTAGTGCATTTAATTTAAATGCTATCTGCACATGGTGTAGCTCAGTAGCAGGTCCCAGTTTACAGATTCAAATTATTAGGTTTCCAAGTCTCTTTTTAGAAACTTAAGGGGAAGTGAAAATTTTTAAGGTATACCGAAAAAAATATCAGGCTATTGAATCACTGGGTCCATTCCATTCTTAGCAATGCTGTACTTTGA
The DNA here is from genome assembly GCA_027478365.1 of Erythroxylum rufum. Taxonomy (NCBI): domain Eukaryota; kingdom Viridiplantae; phylum Streptophyta; class Magnoliopsida; order Malpighiales; family Erythroxylaceae; genus Erythroxylum; species Erythroxylum rufum. Next base: position 5,580 of record JANIHZ010119630.1, on the reverse strand, counting down.
CTACTTGCAGCGGTGATGAGGATCAGGCCCAGGAAAGAATTGAGAGGTTAGCTGAAATACTTAAAGAGCAAGAAGTGGGCTCCAGTTTACAGACTGCAGGTGTGGGGGTTATTAGCTGTATCATACAGAGGGATGAAGGGCGAGCTCCTATGAGACACTCTTTTCACTGGACAGCAGAAAAGCTCTATTATGAAGAAGAGCCTCTGCTGCGACATTTGGAGCCACCGCTGTCCATCTACCTTGAGCTGGTATGCTTATTGATGGCTGTTGTATGCCTATTTGGAAAAATAAAAGAAGTTAAACAAAAATTGAGGAGAACAAGACAAGATCATTCTAGATTTTGATGTAAAGTATGATATATATTGTTTTGATGCAGGACAAGCTTAAAGGATATGAAAACATAAAATATACTCCATCCCGAGATCGACAATGGCATTTGTATACTGTAGTAGATAAGCCAGTGCCAATCCAGAGGATGTTCCTTAAAACGCTTGTCAGGCAGTCAACTAATGAAGGATTTGCTGCATATCAAGGGCTGGGTGTGGAAGCAACCCGTCTGCAATCAGCTACATCCTTTACTTCAAGAAGCATTTTGAGGTCATTAGTTGCTGCAATGGAGGAATTGGAGCTTAATTCGCATAATGCTACTGTCAAATCAGATCATGCTCATATGTATCTCTGTATCTTGCACGAGCAGAGAATAGATGATCTTGTGCCTTACACCAAGTATTTGCTTCTACAATTTTTATTATATTCTTTGGTGTTTATTGTTGTTGGATACACAAAGTTCCTTATTTTGTGGTACTGTCTTTCAGGAGAGTTGACATAGATGCTGACCAAGAAGAAGTTGCTGTTCACTCAATTTTGGAAGAACAGGCTAGGGAAATTCATGCATCAGTTGGTGTCAGAATGCACAGGTTAGGTGTTTGTGAATGGGAAGTTAGGCTCTGGATGGCATCATCTGGACAAGCAAATGGTGCTTGGAGGGTAATTGTCACAAATGTTACTGGTCACACCTGTGTGGTACATGTAAGTTATCCCATCAGATAAATTCTTTCAGGAAAGCTTTTGATTAGGCTTGGCAACTACTGACACAGCTTTTAAATGAATTGTGACTTGAAGAGGAATGGATAAACTCTCGCCATTCTGTTCACTCCATAGAAATTAGACTAGAAGAGGAATGGAGGTATATATGCACCAATTGTGTGTAGACTCCTCCAATGCTAACTACTTTTCGAATGGAACTTGCTAAAAATGGTGTCGTTCCCCATGGTGGAAAAACTCTCCTTAATAAGTCAACTCCATAGAAATTGGAGTCAGAGGATAAGTGGGGGATAGTATTTGGCCTATAGACACTTTGAATCAGCTTGTTTAGTTTCAAAATGTATATTAATGTGAATAACAGTTCATGCTCTTGCAAGTCATTATCATCACGTGTCTTACAGATGTAGGTGACTAATGAAGTTACCATCATCACTAACTTCCTCACTACAAGAATCTATTGGTTTTTGGTTTTCGATCTGGTTTAAAATTTTAGTTTTCTTATGGAAACTAAGGTATCACTAATGTATTACTGACTGATGTTCCATTCAGATATATCGGGAATTTGACGATACCAGCAAACACAGTGTGGTATATCATTCTATCTCCGAGCATGGTCCTCTGCATGGTGTAGCAATTAATGCACATTACCAGTCTTTGACAGCTCTCGATCGGAAACGTCTGGTGGCAAGGAGAAGCAGCACGACCTACTGCTATGATTTTCCATTGGTATGTCCGATATTTTCTGCTTGAGGGTATTACTATTTTGTTATTGATCCCAGAAGTTTAGAAAATAAAAGCTCTGTTTACACTGCTCAAATCATCTTTCAGGCATTTGAGGCAGCCTTGGAACAAATATGGGCTGCTCATCTTCCAGGAACTGGGAAACCCAAAGGTAAACTTCTCAAAGTTGCAGAGCTTGTATTTGCTGAGAGAAAAGGTAGCTGGGGTACTCCTCTTGTTCCTATTGATCGTCCAGTGGGGCTTAATGATGTTGGCATGGTAGCCTGGACCATGGAATTATCTACGCCAGAGTTCCCATCAGGGAGGAAAATTTTGATAGTAGCCAATGATGTTACCTTCAAAGCTGGATCTTTTGGTCCGAGAGAGGATGCATTCTTCCTTGCAGTGACTGATCTTGCTTGCACTAAGAAACTGCCTCTCATTTATTTGGCCGCCAATTCTGGTGCTCGTATTGGGGTGGCAGAGGAAGTTAAGTCCTGCTTTAAGATTGGTTGGTCAGACGAATTATGCCCTGAGCGTGGTTTCCAATACGTATACCTAAATCAGGAGGATTATGCACGAATTGGGTCTTCTGTAATAGCACATGAGCTGAAATTGGCAGATGGAGAAACTAGATGGGTGATAGATGCCATTGTTGGGAAGGAGGATGGTTTGGGGGTCGAGAACTTATCTGGAAGTGGAGCAATTGCTAGTGCCTATTCTAGAGCATACCAGGAAACCTTTACCTTAACATATGTGACTGGCAGAACTGTGGGAATTGGTGCTTATCTTGCTAGGCTTGGCATGAGATGCATACAGAGGCTTGATCAGCCCATTATTTTGACGGGTTTCTCTGCATTAAATAAACTTCTTGGTCGTGAGGTTTATAGCTCTCACATGCAACTTGGTGGACCTAAAATTATGGCAACTAATGGTGTTGTTCATCTGACGGTATCAGATGACCTTGAAGGTGTATCTGCCATTTTGAAGTGGTTAAGCTGTATACCTCCCCACATAGGCGGTGCACTTCCCATTGTTAGCTCCTTGGATCCCCCAGAAAGGCCCGTGGAATACTTCCCAGAAAACTCGTGTGATCCGCGTGCTGCTATTTCTGGCATTCTCAATGGTAATGGGAAATGGCTTGGTGGTATTTTTGACAAGGATAGTTTTGTCGAGACACTGGAAGGCTGGGCAAGGACAGTTGTTACAGGAAGGGCAAAGTTAGGAGGAATTCCTGTAGGAATAGTAGCTGTTGAGACACAGACTGTTATGCAAGTTATCCCTGCTGACCCAGGACAGCTTGATTCTCATGAGAGGGTTGTCCCTCAGGCTGGGCAAGTATGGTTTCCAGATTCGGCAACAAAAACAGCACAAGCTATATTGGATTTTAATAAGGAAGAGCTTCCACTTTTCATTCTTGCCAATTGGAGAGGCTTTTCTGGTGGACAGAGAGACCTTTTTGAAGGTATCCTGCAGGCAGGTTCAACCATAGTTGAGAACCTTAGAACATACAAACAACCTGTTTTTGTATACATCCCCATGATGGGTGAGCTTCGAGGTGGAGCATGGGTTGTGGTGGATAGTCAGATCAATTCAGATCATATTGAAATGTATGCTGACAGAACAGCTAAAGGCAATGTTCTTGAGCCAGAAGGAATGATTGAGATCAAATTTAGGACGAAAGAACTGCTGGATTGTATGGGTAGGCTTGATCAACAGCTTATCGATCTGAGGGCAGAGCTTCAGGAAGCCAGGAATAGTGGCAATTATGGTACACATGAATCATTACAACAGCAGATAAAGGCTCGTGAAAAACAGCTCCTTCCAGTCTATACTCAGATAGCTACCAAATTCGCCGAACTTCATGATTCCTCGCTAAGGATGGCTGCTAAGGGAGTGATTAAAGAAGTGGTGGAATGGGGTACATCCCGTTCATATTTCTGCAGAAGGCTACGCAGGAGAGTTGCCGAGTTTTCAATGGTCAAGACTATCAAAGATGCATCTGGTGACCAACTGTCGCACAAATCTGCACTAGAGTTGATGAGAACATGGTTCTTGAGCTCCAGTGTTGCCAGTAGCAGAGAAGTAGCTTGGATGGATGACGAGGCTTTCTTTGCATGGAAAGAAGATTCGGGAAATTATGAAGAAAAGCTACAGGAATTGCGAGTCCAGAAGGTATTGCTTCAACTCAGAAGTATTGGTGAATCTGCTTCAGACTTGAAGGCTCTACCTCAAGGTCTTGCTGCCCTTTTAAGCAAGGTAAATGATCATGATCTTTGCTTTGCCTTTAAGGTGATACTTGTCTGTCATTATCTGAATCATATATAATAACAACAGTTCACAATTCGATACAGGTTGAGCCATCAAACCGTCTGCAACTTGTCAATGAACTTCGTAAGGTGCTAAGTTGATTCTCTGTATACGGGCTTGCGGGTAACAGCAAATATATTCCCCTGCAGACACAATTCTGCGTATACAGGCATATCCCCTGATGCATGATGAAACATACACCTCTCACCAAGTTGGTGATACAGGGGGAAGTTGCCTGTCTTTGGTGCAGCCAACTTGAACCTGTGTGAATTGTGCGAGGAGAGTGCCAGAGACAGTTCGCCTCCATGAAGTGCAAATCTTTCTTACGGCTCAAGTAGGGGAACAGGTTGGTTGCTATCACTGTGAGCTAAGATTGGCCAAAACTGGTGGTGACCAATGGCTGATCAGACCACCTGCTTGTTACTGATTGTTTTTGTAATAATATGTAACATGTAATGACCGCTTCCTTTCTAAATAAAAACAGGCCATTTTTCAGTCAAGTAAATTACTTACAAAAGGATATTGATGAATAGATAATTGAAATTTTAGGACACACACACCAATGCATCCCCAAAAAGTAGACAGGTTGTAGCGACATAACACTGCTCCATGCATTAAGAAGACTCGACTTCCCAATGTTCGGACCGCCAAGTATAGCCATCTGCGAGATTTCATCAAGAATGCCATGAATTGAGGATCTTGTGCAGCACAGTGTTAATCTTTTCTCCGATGCAAGAATGAAGAACTAAGCAAATCCACTTAAATTTAGATCATGCATCGGATTTCAGTATGACTAGGCAAGGAAAAATATTTAACTTGATAACTATATGCCAGGCGAATTCAGCAGTCAAAACACTGACTTGGGAAGCCGCCGTATTTCTTAAGAGGACGATGAAATAACTATCCCCCATAACCATAAACCACATTCCCTTGACTATCCAACACAACGCAATATTTCAGCAACATGGCTTGTGGGCATCCACTTATACACCACTTTACCCTTCTTCCTATTTTTTGTTCTTATTCTTCCTCATTGGTCTAAACAGACGAGAAACAATATCCACCGCCGATGGCCCTGATAAACAGATCACTTGTGGAGGTGACAATGGTCAAAATAGTGGTGCTGAATTCCGATTCTGCATAGTATCATAAGGGCCAAATAGCGCTGGTCCTTTCTTACGAAGCCAAGTGTTAATGTAAACTCGAAGCCAAGCTGGCTTCGAGTTTACATTAACACTGGGATCAGTAATGAGGCTTTCGGGAGTTTAAAGGTTTTAGGCTTGTGGACATTGAGAAGCATAAGAAAGGAAATACTTCTAAAGGTGGCGGTGCAGGAAACAAGAAATGGCTGACAATCGAGCGAACTAACGTAGCGTTTGGTTACTGTCTTTGGGGGTGAGGACGGATGACGAATACGTAAAAGTTCTGTCCTTCGTCCTGTTTGCTTGCCGTCCTCAGCTATTTTTGTTCCGTCTTCAGAGGACAAAGACAGAAATTTTTGTTCTT
>JANIHZ010119555.1:0-13993 GCA_027478365.1 Erythroxylum rufum | reverse complement strand
TCCAGCAGCAATTCCCAGCTGGTAAACAATCCAGTACTGGAAGAAGAAGAACCGTAGGTCCAAAACTATCTCCATTAGCTTTCCCCATAGCCCAGTTGTCTTCAGATGATCCTGTTCCTCATACCACCATCTTTCCCAGCTCTGTTCAGCTTTTGAAAATACACCACCTTTATACCAAATCCAGTTCATAAAATCATCAAAGTCATAGACTGTCTTCAACCAATCAAAGCCAGATGGATTGAAAACAAATGGTGACATTATCCATGCCACAACAAGGAACCAACTAGAAATTGTCATAGCTATATAAACAAATGTGTCCTTGGCTACGGCGCTGTGTGATGCATAAACTGTCAGTATCAACCCAAGCTCAATAGCCTTGACAAAATGACTACGAGCATAAAGTCTATAATTTTCAGCAAAACTCTTGTGCTCCACAACAAAGCCCCTCCCAGTTGCCCGATACTTTGCACCACCATGAAGAATAGTTCTCCCAAAGAAATGAGTACGAGTTCCCATGGAAAATGTGTAGAAAACAGATGACAGCTGAAGCTGCATTGTCAAGAAATCCCAGACAGCATGGAGAAATCCATGCTCTAGAGAATTCTCCACAATCATTGGAAGGGCTGTGAAAAGACCTAGTTGGATGATGAATTGTTGATTTAAAATTGCACCAAGAGCTTTATTGTTGCTGCTGCTGTTTGACAAAGCAGAGGCCTCAACACCACTTAGAGCAAGATAGAGGCGCCCCCATAGAAATGCATACACAGTGAGAACGACCATCATTGTGTTGAAAAAAAATCCCACAGTGGTATAAAAGAATGACAGCATTCTAAAGAAATCCAGCCTATGCCCCAACCGATAGACATCTCTGCTAAGAACTTGCTCACCATTTCCACTGGCAACCTTGGCTTCAAACATGGATACTTGATTAAGCCCAACATCCCTTCCCTTGCCAACTTGAATGTACTCATGGTGAGTAACATTGCCCCCTCGCAAAGTGCAATTAAAACCAGCAAAAATATCCTCACTGATGTTAATCACCCTAGAAGCCTTACTGATGCCACCCCGAGTCAAGAACCAAAACCTGTCAAAGACATCTGGATGACCATAATGCATACGAACTTTCAAAGGGTTGGCCAGAACCCGCTGTCCGAGGGTCACAAAACTAGTTTCCTGTGCTGACATAAACCACGCAAGTGATGAGACTGAACCAGTAAAGATGTGTTCTCTGACTCCCAAAATAGTTGGCTTTCGAATGCCATAGGAGTGCCTGTATTCTTCCAAAAGATTTCGCATCTTGAGTGCCTCCTCAAAATAATTGTCCTGGTTCATGTCAATAGTCTGCACTGCTTCACCACGAGTGAAGATAAGAGCATGATTTTGATTCTCTGGTTTTCCCTCTCCAAGCTTCAAGGGACCTGGCAGCTTGACCCTGTAAATCTCCACTTCCTTTTCCAGCTGCTGATCATACTTCACAAGAACAGAATAATATTCTATCTCATCCCTCCCGGTGTTTACCTCAGCAACATAGGCGACTCGAAGGGCCTCATTGTCTTTCATCAAGGTAAAAATGTCATCAGAACGGGGATCTTTTTTAGCCTTTTGAGTTCCATAAATCTGGCATGCAACCACATAAGTGAATTTCATCAGAGCAGTCCCAAACTCGTGGCCTTTAAACAACAAGTTCAGGGAACTGCCAGTTCTACTTAAACTTAAGGAAGAAGGAGATCTCGCAGAGCTGAAATCATCCAGCCCACCATCCCTCCTCATTGAACCAAGTTCTCGTGAACCATTCCTAATATCCATTTCCGAAGCTGAATCAAGGAAAGCAAGCATCTTAAGAGCACGATGGTAATACATCATCCCCCTTACAGTGCGTGCAAGTGTTTGGCCCCTATAAGATGCCCAAAGCCTAAGTTCTCTCAACTTTGTTTTCCATAACTCATCATCTTTACCCATCCCTTCACGCCGCATCCTCTCCAAGAAGTTTTTCCACTCGTCATCATAAATTGTTTGCAGATAGTACAGTATGGAAATCCCATCCTCATTCTCAGTGCGAAGTTGCTCCCTGCTGTACAAAACTTCTTCATTGTAGTAAGGGGTTAGGACACTGAAAGCCATCATTTTCTCCACTTGAGGAGCGTGTGGCATGTTCATAAAAAGGGAATTGCTAAAAAAAGCAATTCTACGTCTGGCCTCAAGATTTACTGGGATGTTATGCATTGCATCCCTGGAGGTAAGAATTGTGTGCAATCGCCGTACCTGCCTATAGAAAATCTCATTGCTGGGATCAGGCAATTGAATTGCATTTTCAAAAAGTTGCCCTTCCATTGCAGGAGGATCACGTGGAGCCAAACCATCCTCCCTTAACTGGTTGGTGGTCCGCTTTTCCTTGAAGAAATCTCTAGCAGCAATCTCATACAAAGCCTGTAGAATATTCACCACCTGGTTCATATCCTTCTCAGGTTTATTTAGCAACTCAATGAGTTTTATCAACATAACATGGAAATTGGGCAGTGCATTCATCTTGAAGGTCTTAGAAAATTTCTCAATCCCTATGGCACGATTTATTTCTTGGAACAAGACGGTCACAATTGAATGCTCTTCAGTGTTGACCTTGATGATCTCAAGCAACAAGTGCCTTACACTATCATAAACTTCTATGACAGCACAACGTCTGTACTCATTCTTACATATCTTACACCAAAGCCGCTTATCAGAAGCATTTACCGACTCCTTAGCCTGGCTAAGGGCAAGTAGTAGCTCATTGCAGAGGAGAAAACAAGGCCATCGAATAACCCGCACTTTCCAACTATTTTGGGGCAATTCCAACAATTCCAGCTCCCTATCAGATATAATGTCCTCTTCCCTGAAAGTTGTTACGATCTCATTCCAGATTAAAGAAAATCTGTTAGCCTCAACCTGGTTAGACTCCAGCTTCTTATAAGGCCGGCCAAGCCCATACCTAAGCTTTAACCTGTGGATGGCATCTTTAAACTTATTCAGTGTCCCCCTCGCATTTAGCAGCTGCTCTTCAGGCATCAGATTAAACTGAATTGCACCAGCAAAGAATTGATATCTCAACCTCAATTGCTCAAGGTTTCGAATCTCGCCCAAATGAGCAAACAATCCTACTGCTGCTCCCACAAAAGATGAATAGATCGAGTACCAAATCTGCAAGTCCATCAGATAAATCAATACCACAGGAAGCCACAACAATCCAACAGCAAATCTGTTGCTATGTTTGAAAAACTGGTGCCACTCGTAAGTAACATTCTCAAGCTTCAGCAACTGCTTTGAAGGTTTAATCATCGGTTTAATCTGCAGAAAGTAACTGAAAGCAAATTTGGTAACTAATACCAAAACCCAAAACAGAGAATACTTGATATTGTCAACAAGCCCCTCTCTCAAAGCACGACCAACGAAACTCCTGCTTTGAAACCACCAAGACAACACATAAAAGATCCTCCAATTTGTGTTCTCAAGAAAATTCCTGACCCACGGAATTATAAACAGGACAACAGCCAGTAGTTCGGGCAATACAAACACTCCAGCCACCTCCAGAAAATTCACTACCCTCCTATCAACAGCAGCAGACCACCTCCTATCACTGTTCTTTTGACTCCAAATCCTACCATAGAAAACCCCAAATACAAGGATCCATCCCACAGCGACCACAATTTTCAACACCATTCTAACCCCAAGGGACATGGTCTCCCTCGAAACCAAACTGTACTGCATCCCCGCGTCAAGCGAAAACTGCACCAACCTCAATCCACTCCAAGTAAAGAACACTGTCAAAACCCGAACTTGAACTTCCCTGTTCTTCAATGCTTGCCAGGGATACTCATTCCCTTCCCAAGCAACAATGATCGCAGCCTGCAAAAACAGTATCAACATAATCCACAACCGATCAAAACTCCTAAACAAATTCCAAAACGACCTCTGTTCGACAAACCCCGTCTTGCCCACGTGCTTCTTCCTAGTTGAAATCACAAAGAAGTTACCCCCCACATCAATAGGCCACTTCAATTTATCAAAACACCGCTTGCTCCAAAAGTACTCGTTCAAATCATCATAGTTTCTCCACGCACTGTGGGGTGCAGTTCCGTTCTTACTACTCTCCATCTCCTTTTTCACAGTCTCGTAAATGGGCTTCACAACGCGGTTCAAGAACTGGTTCTTTCCAGAAATCGAAGGCATCACAGGCTGGCCAGTGTTCTCGTCGATGTAATCTTCAAGTATCTTGTTCAACTCCATGGCCATGTTGTGGAAAATGAAGCAGATGCACTCCGGCATAAAACGAAGATTCGCAGATTCTCCCCAGATCAACAGATACAGAGAAATGTACAAGAGCTCGCGCCTCAGATCGGGATTTGAGCGGTCAGAGATCCAGATGTTGGATTTCTTGTTGAGATACGAGCACCAGTTGGTATAGTTCTTCAGAAGTTTGCGCCGGAAACGGCGGAGGACGGTGGGGTCGAGGGTGTCGATGTTGTCAGGGAGAGGAGTGAGGCGCATCTGAGCGTTGGCCAGGTGGAGAACGATGTGCTCCCGCTGGTTCCGAACGTTGTCGTCTTGGAACCCGAAGAAGAGGGCCAACCAGTCCAGGATGTCCATGGAGGGATGCCATTGGGCGAATGGCGGTTTCCGGAGGTTTCCGACGGTACGAAGAGCGGCAGCAGCAGCACGGACTTCTGGGTATCGGAGAGACGGGTGGTCGGCTAGGAGGTTGTGCACAGGGATTATGTTGTAAGCCTCTTCTTCTACTTGAGGGGGCAGCGGTTGGCCCGAAGGAGGAGGACGGTGGCGTAGGGTGGACATGGCATGGATGTGGTCTTTGTCTGCTTCTTTGCTTATTTCGTTTGTTTGTGTTTTTTCTGTTCTGTTTGGTTTGGTATGATCAGAGAAAGAAAGAGATGAACATTATTCTGAGTATTGTATTGTATTGTGTACAACACTACAACTAGAAGAAGCAAAGCCAAGGTAAAGGTGAGTGATTCTTAAAGAGAGGACCAGAGAGACAGACTTGGCGGCAAGCGCCTTGAATTGAATGTTTTTACTCTGTAGGTACCGTCCAATCCTTCCCTCTTTCACCCTCTGCCTAGTTTTGGGTGGATCCAATTCCACCATCTTGTACGTAAACTCCTCCTGATTCTATCATCCTACACCTAAAAACACAGATACATGGCCACTAGAACCCAGTGTCACGTGTGCATGACGCATGCAACTCCATGCAGACGTATCAATCATGTGGTCCTATTATTTTGTTTCTATCCTATTTGACCAGCATCCACTATTCAACTGTTCCCACTTTGCTGCCTGTCCTTACTTCTTCTTTCAACTTTCAATGTTTAATGCCCTTTTCCAGGGAAGGAATTGTGAATAATTCTTGGCTTTTTCAAGGAAAGTAAAACGGTATTTCCCAACTTGTTCCTGTCAGTCCAATTCCACTCCTGTCAAAAGACTTTAACGATGAAACATCCGCCACGGAAAGTAAGATGGTATTTCTCCGCCACGGAAAGTAAGACGATATTTCCGGAAATACCATCTTACTTTCCATGGCGGATTTTTCATCGTTAAAGTCTTTGGACATGAGTGGAATTGGACTGACAGGAACAAGTTGTAAATTTGAATTTATCTATTCTAATTTTAATTGCCACGAAAAAGCTAAGTTTAACTATATATATTCATAATATTAGCTCAAACAATGAACTCTGTATGTGCAGATTAGCTTAACAATACAACTTGTGAGAAGACAAAAGCTTTTCTCACTACTTGGTTTGGGTATGTGCAGATAAGCATATCTTAACTCACAAGTTGTATTGTTGGATACGAGAAATATCGGTAAGTTATCACATGCAAGAACAACTGAACTTTTTCTGTAGAAAACAACGAAATTGAAAAATCAACGGGGGTTAATTATTTCGCAAACTTTCTGCAAATTTTCTTGGCACTAATAAAATATAAAAATAAGTAAAATCGAAATAATGAAAACACTGATGTTTGGTAACGCAGCTCGGCACACCTTGCCTACGACTGCGGGATCGTCACCCAGATTAATCACTTTCACGAAAGTACAATAGAATTACCCAAGGCTTTACTGAGCCGACCCACTCAACCCTTGACACTATCCCTCAACCTCACTTCCCGTGAAAGAATTCACACCCAATAACACAACCGACTCGTGTTAACCTCAACAGAGGATTTTCTCAATCAACCCAATAGTACGACCGCCTCGTACTAACCTTGTCAGAGGATTTGTCTAACTACTTTCACTCAAAATAATAATAAATAACAACAGCTCAAGTATTTGATCAACTGAAAAATAAATAAACAAAGATACTTGAGACAAAGAAGACTTCCCTATGAATTTGTCTTCTCAAAATAACTCAGCTGAAACTCTCCACCATAGCCGATTCTTTCTTCACAAAACAAATCACTACAGCCACGGCTCATCAAAAAGAACAGCTAATCACTTCAGTTTTCTCACCATGAGAATAACACCTGCGACATCAAAACATATGCAGACCAACCCTTGCTCACAAATTAGTTTCACCGTGGCTCACAAATCAACTCCTCTGTCACAACATCTGACGCCTTACACCTTGGCTGTTTTATTGTCACTTTGCAATCTGCGCAGCCCAATCCACCAAACACACTCACTATTTGATTAAACAATGAACTCTCAAAAATCCATCTCACACACGCATCTTCACTTTAATACCCAATCATCTAATCATTGCAAGACCCACGGTAGACATATCAAAAGCTATATAGACATGCAGTATATTTCCCAAAATAACACGCGACTTACACCTAGCACTCTCCTTTTTAATATCATATTCAAAATCAATTATGCATTTATACCTTACTACGCCAGATTCACTTTAATGCCCACACAACCTTATATAAAACTCACGTTTTCCAATGAGTAATAAATGCACAATTATGGACAATTAATCCATATTCCAATGTTGCCTTATCTCACATAAACACCGTAAATATACTACAGTATCCACGTCAAAAACTCCTATGCCACACACTCACATTAGGGATAGATATCTGCTGCAGATTTATGATATACACAAATCCCTTTATTTTCTTCTAATCATAAAATCCACAAATCCAGCAGTAAAACAATTTCAAAATCAACATAATAACAGACTCCAAATCAAGATAGGATTCTTTTTCAATTAGCAGATTATCCATATGACTTTAGAAATCCAACTCATTATCCAATCAACATCTTATATGTCCAATTAATAAATAATGCCAAAATACATATTCTAACAATCCCTGTATATAACCAAGCACAAATTTTGAGGAAGAAGATAAAAGGCATTTTTGGCAAACTCGTAAACCCTAAGAAGTTTCAATTTTCCATTTTCCCATATCAACCATGGCAGGAGCAGGACCAATTTCACAGGACTGGGAACCCGTGGTCATCCGCAAAAAGGCTCCTACAGCCGCCGCCAAGAAGGACGAGAAAGTTGTTAACGCCGCTCGCCGCGCTGGAGCCGAGATCGAGACCATCAAAAAGTGTATTCTCTCTTTTTCTTCTTCTGGTTACTAAGACAGAGCGATTATGATTGTTATTTATTAATCATGGATTTTCTTCGAAATTCGTTTATCTTTTTTCTTGAATTTATCCCAAGCCAAACAAACAGTAGCGTCTAAGATTAACCTGTTCGATTATTGGGGATATTGTTTGTTGATTTGATATATGCAGCAAACGCCGGTACGAACAGAGCAGCCTCAAGCAGCACGTCCTTGAATACTAGGAAGCTCGATGATGAAAATGAGAATCTTAGCCGTATGTGCCCCCCTTCTTTTTCTTTCATTCATTGACGTGGGCTTCATTTTTTCCGTTACTTGTTGGCTTGAATGTTGAATATCAAAGACAACGAGTTGGTTGATAATTGATTGCTACCCCAAATACTGGTTTTAAGTGAAAAACGGATCACTTAGTCTGCAGATTCCGTGGGAGATGATGCCATACGTACATCTGCTTCTATTTAGCTGTTTGGCTGAAGACAAAATTTGAACAAATTTATAGTGTCAGTCTCCTATGTGCAAAGCATGGTTATGTTCCGAAAAATAGACTTCTTTTGTGATCTGGAATTATTACACTCTGAAGATTAAAATAAGTTAGAAAGATTTATTTGTTTAAAAGTTCTGTAGAACAACAATGCTTCCTTAATTGGCTCAAAGCTTGCCAGTTTGCTTACCCCTTTGAACCGTTCTTGAAAAACCTCCCTTCAACTTACTCTGTGAATGGATTACTCAAGACTTCTGTTCATTTTTCTTGCGATTCTATATTCAACTGTTTTATCATTCACTGGTAAAGAGTGATAATTTCCTGGTATTCTTTCAATGCACAGATGAAAGAGTCCCCAATGAGCTGAAGAAGGCCATTATGCAGGCTCGAATGGATAAGAAGCTTACCCAGTCTCAGCTTGCACAAGTTTGTTTCTTTTGCTCATACATTGCACTTGTGTCATTATACACTTTAACACTCTTAGATAAGGTTTGCGACTGAATTTTTCCGTCCCCATGCAGTTGATCAATGAAAAACCCCAGATAATACAGGAGTATGAATCTGGTAAAGCCATTCCAAATCAACAAATCATAGGGAAGCTGGAGAGAGCCCTCGGTGTGAAGCTGCGCGGGAAGAAGTGAAATAGAGTTTGTGAACACGTAAATTAGCCTACTAAGTTGGTATCCAGTGTCTGTTGGGTCTTAAGATTGGTGATGTACATGCACTTCTCTACCTTTGTTATGGCTCCAAACTTGAGAAAAGATTACGCTCTTACGATGACTTGGACTATGAATTTCAAGTTGTGTTTCACCAAATTCTTCCTTGCCTATTTCTCCATTAGTTTTTGGTGGTGTCATTGCGTGAAAGATTAAAAGTGTCCTTTTTTTCTTTTTTTTGGTTACCTGAAAACTACGTTGCACAGCACACCAAAATCTTTCATATTTACTTAGTTTTGACACCGATTAGCTGAAAGAATAGTTAGAACCTACTCTTTGACTAGTGGCCTGCAACTGATGACTAAAAACATACATAATTTTTTTTAGAATAGGATTTAAATTTGTTTGAAGCCCTTTCATACTAGAATAAGTGTTTTAGGAATTTCTCTATAAATATGTATATATTTAGCCCTTCAATAATAATATATTCTGAATTTTTTTTACAAACTTGAGTTTTTAATTAGAAAGTGTGATACTTTCTTTTAAAAATGATTCCTATACCCAAAGAGAAATTTTTTTGTTTCTTACCCTTCATTTATTGTTACTAAATTCTAGCAACTAAAGTCTTAAAGTTTAGCCATATTAAACCCTAAAATCCTCGCTTAATATCAACTATATTTCCTAATTTTGTAAGTTATAGTTATTAGATGTTGAGGATTGAGAAAGTGAAATTTAAGATGAAGAGGCTAAAACTAATAAACTACGAGTAGGGTTAGAAAATCAACGCCTATTGAGACATCCAAGACACAAAAACCATTCAGCAGTACATGGATAGCGCATGTAAGACTTTAGAGGCCATGATTTAAAACACATAATGTACTTGATAATATTACTAAAAAAGTTTGTGTTGAAGCCCCTAATTTTGCGAGAAAGATGAATTCACACTTGTTCTTTGACTGGATAATAGCAAGGGAAGGTTTCTTTGACTAGTACCATAAATCAGAATATCGAAAAGTTCGATTCAAAAAGATGAAGCTAGTTAGACACATTAAAATCTAGTAGAAATAGATAGAGGATAGACTTCAAAAAATAGGTCAACCACTAATTGTTGATTTGGAAGAGATGAAGTTGAAGTTAATAGAAAAATACTTACCATTTCACTATCAAGATCTCTAAGATCAACTCACAATCCTTAGATAAGGGATTATGTTTGTAACTGAGTATACAGAAATATTTGATGAACTTTCTATTCGATGTGAAGGGATAAAGTTAGAACGACAACTTATATTTTGTTAGAGAAGTGCTCAAAAGGCAATCACTTTTAGCATTTATTGTACAAATCTTTGATTAATAAAGACATTTTTATTATTTTGATGTTCATACATTTATGGATTTGGTGTTGATCTTAAATTAATTTAATGAAGTCCTTAATATAAAACACAACACAGAGGAAATCATACCTTTCCGACAATCTCTTTCGTTCTTTAATCTTCTCCGCGTTAGGCTATCGTAAATCACAACAATCAACGTAGATCGTCTCTAATAAAAGTCCACATGAAGATAGAAGGATGAAACCTCATTAGGAGATGGCTATAATTCTTTTTTTATGCTAGCAAAGACAAGAACTCTTATGAGAGTTAGAGGGAAAAAGAGTGTGTGTGTTAGAAAGAACCTTTCTTTCACTTGTGTCTTACATAAGATGCACGAAATTATCTCTATTTTTTGCACCATATACCTTGCATAACCCTCTTCACCAATGGAGAGTTATGGGAAGTTAATGGTCATGAATAATATGCATTAATGGAAGTTATAGGAAGTTAATGACCATGAATAACATGCATTAATGGAAGTTATGAGAAGTTAATGACCATGAATAGCATACATTAATGGAAGTTTCAGGAAGTTAATGACCAAATTGGCAGCCAACAACAATTGTTTCTAATTTATTCCATGCAACATTTTCTACCATGATCATATCATGATACAATCCCTGAAACACTCTCTCATATCTTGAATCACCATTCAAGACCATTTTACTCATCCTTTGGATCTCCTATGTGTGTGACCCATTAGGTTTCAAGTTATCATGGCCACTTGAATTAACACTTCATTCAAGTAAGTTAAGATCGGTATCAAGCAATAGGTCACGACCTAATTGATTAGAAAGTCAGTGGTTTGATTTCAAACCCTTCCATATGCATTATTGCTATGTAGTTCGTCCTTTCACTATCTATATCCCACGTAGTTCAGGGTATGGTCAAAGTGTTAACTCCCACTAGACTGACTACGTCACATCTAGTTCAAGTGATATTAGATCTTGTCCTGAGGATCTCATTACTCTATGTATCATTGAAGACTCTCTTCATGACACATATTTGTTCTAGCCAGAGATTCTTGAGTAATGACCCCAACAAGAGGTCATGGGTATCATCTCCTTCTATCAGGAGTGGTGGAATCCTTTATTGGCTACTCAATTACCTCCAAATACCTCAAGCTGTACCCAATCATCACCCTGTGAGTAACCCCTGAAAGGCACTAATGAATGGAGTCAAAGCACCAGATCAGTATCCGAGGTATCCTTAAGCACCTTAAGTCAGTGGATACTTACACCATTATTATGATGAGACTATCGTTGACACTGGAATAGAATATCTATATGATTGTCTCATAGTAGGTCAATCCAACGTACTTACTACCCTTATTATAATATCATAAGTGCTAAAGTTGATTGTCTTTAGAGCACTTCTCTAACACCATGTTTAGCATTTAATACTTTGTAGAAATTGTTGCGATTTATGTCACTTGTATGTTATTACATTTAGTGATGAAAGGCTTGAACAATATGAATGATTCCAATGATTGTATGGAAGTAAATGAAAAAGATGGGGTATGGAATGATACTATAAAGATGTATTTAATCTCCTTGATGTTTGAAGAAGTGAAGAAGGGAGATCGAACGACTACTACCTTTTCCAAATCTAGTTGGAAGAATATTAAAGCAGGGCTTCAAACCAAATTCAATAAGGAGTATATTGATATTTAATTGAAGAATAAGTATAATGGATTAAGGGCTAGATTGAAGAATTTCAAGAACTTACTCAAAGAAACAGGAATCGGTTACAATTATTTTATTGGTGAAGTTAATACTACAAATGGATGTTGAGAAAATCTATTTAAGGTAAAATGTCTTTTTTTTAATTAATATATCATATTATATAATATTCATTCTCATATTCCTTTTTCATCATTATAGGTGCATAAAATGGCTCACAAATTCAAGAAAAAAGGAAGCAAGGAATTTTTAGACTTGTTCCATATTTTTGAAGATATTACTGCAACTGGAGTGTATGCACATCCATCAACTAAATCTCCATCGAATAGTACAGAAGAGGAACATAGAAATGATGTTGATGAAGATTACTTGTATAATGAAAAAAAGATCAAAATAAAAGTTCTCCATCTAAGAGAAAGAAATCTCCTAAGAACAAGAAGGCAAAGAAGACACATTCTAACATTGGAGAAGAAGCCTTACTTATACTTAGAAACTGAGTGAAACATCATCCAATGGAGAGAATAGATCTCAAAAGTCTAACATAATGATGGAAAGTCTGAATTTCTTAAATGAATTGGGTGTTGACGATGTACAATATAGAAAAGCTATGAAGGCTTTTCTTATTATTATTTTTGTTATCATTATTATTCATAAATATAAAGCTGTTTGACTGGCTCTTGGCTCTTCAATTTTGAAGTTATTGGAAACTTGTAGCTACTTCAATACTTCTTTAGGTGTTTATGTTTAAAGCGATTTGATTTCTAAGGGTATAATCATCATAATGTGAAATTGTACATGATTATAAAATGATTTTTTCTTTTTATTTATTTTTACAATAAATTCATGTTTATAATATTATTGCTCATTCTGTGAGCACTCATATTCGTTAACGTAATAGCTACCTTTAATTTTAATGTAGAACATTTAATTTCAATGTAGAACATTAATTTCAATATGAGCACTCATATTTTGATGTTATTTTATGCTTTATGTTCCATTTTAAATATGATATGAAAAATGGTATTATATTATCTTTTATTCCCATTAATGCAACAAACCAAACAACATTATTGGTATTAATACAAAAACTCAAGTTACAAACCAAACATCATTTTTTTTATTTTTCATACCCATTTCCATTCCCTTCTACTATTATAATCCATATCCAACCTCGTACTCAAACCAAACGTCTCATAAATATTATGACCAGTCGCAATTTATGTCTCATTTCTTCACAAAATGAATACCTCATCCATAACATCTAGTTTAGAGTCTATGAATTATCCTACCTAAGTTTTAGGTTCTAAAAAATCATATCCTTTAAGAAATGAGAAAGTAACCATTTAATGCAAATGAAGCCCTCATCATATATAACCTTTAAATCCTCTTTGCTATTATCATCTTGTTATTATCCATTATCTGAGTAATTTTAAGTCCACTTTCTTCCTTTGAGTATAAACATCACCCAATTTACTTTTTTTGTAGTTGCTTTGTTAATATCTCAAACTTATAAAAAGTTGTTGACGATTTTCTCTATAGCCTTGATTAAACTCCTTAGAAGCATTAAGTGTGAACTACAGTAAATATGCATATTGTGGACCATTAAAGTGATTAATTTTAACTTTCTTGCAAAGGAACAAAATTATTATTCCAATGGTTGATTTTTTTATAAATTAAGTCGAAGAGCGGAAATAAATGTTTATTGGACTATGTTTTATTCCTATATTTAGTGTGTTTTGCTTGTTATTTGAGACTTTTATGTTGATTTTTGGTGCTTATTATGTTTTTAATGTGTTTTTAGGTCTCAATTTCTTTTATGGATCAAAATGAGAGAAATTCAAGAGAAGTCAAGGTAGAAAATAGAAGAATTGGAGCCAGGAGCCAATTTGGAGGTACACATCCATGTAAGTCATATATATGGCAGTGTAAAGGACCGTGTAAATCACTATAAATGTGTAAAGATTTGAAGAAGTTGTCTTGCCCATGTAAAGATATATGCTTATGTAGGTCACATACATAGTTGTGTTCTATGCCGGGATGTCTAAATTCACAATTTTAAAATGTTTATACCTGAAACCCTAATTTCGTACTATAAAAGGCAATTATGAAAAATAGAGGTGAGAGCATTTAGAGTTAGAGTTAGAGTTTGAGACACAATTCTAAATGTAGGACAGTGAAAAACATGAATATTACTTCAAAGTTATGATTGAGAACAACTTTCCATCAAAGTTTTAAGAGAATTAT
>JANIHZ010119448.1:0-14020 GCA_027478365.1 Erythroxylum rufum | reverse complement strand
GCATGAACAAGAAAATGCATTTTCTTAATTTCTCCTTTTTGCTCACATGTACCAAGATTTCGGGTCCTAACCCTTCATATGGGGACGGGATGTTACATCTAATCGGGATGAAATTTTAGTAGTTTCTGAGTCTTGCCTCTTGAAATCCAACGGTTAGAATTTGATTTGAAGCTCTCTAACTTAGTATTTTGTTTCTAGCCTTCTTTGTATACGAGTTTGTGTTATGTCATATATTAGCGATGACTGTTAGATTTTTTTCTCCTAAAGAGAAAAGTGCCCAAAAAAGAGAGAAAGTTCATATCAAAATTTGCTCTAGTCTCGAACAACGATCATACAACCTCTGATCGGGATGAAATTTTAGTATGTTGTTCCTGAGTCTTACCTATTGATATCCAACGATTAGAATCTGATTTGGAGCTCTCTAACTTAGTATTTTCTATCATGCACTGCTTGAATAAGACTTTGTATTATGTCAAATATTAGGGACGATAATTAGATTTTTTTTTGGTGCCCAATGAGAAAAGTGCCCAGAAGAGAGAGAAAGTTCAAATAAAAAATTTTCTTTAGTCTCGATCGATAATTAAACAACCTCTGATCGGGATGAAATTTTAGTATGTTGTTTCCGATTCTTGCCTCTTGACATCTAGCAGTTAAAATCTGATTTGGAGCTGTCTAACATAGTATTTTCTGTCTAGCTCTCCTTGTATACGAGCTTGTGTTATGTCTTACTTGAGTGATGATTTTTAGATTTTGTTGTAAAAAAAAAAGAAAAGTGCCTAGAAGAGAGAGAAAGTGCATATCAAAATTTGCTCCATCCTCAATTGATGGCCAAACAACCTCTGATCGTGATGAAATTTTAGTATGTTGTTCCTGAGTCTTGCCTCTTAAAATCCAACGGTTAGAATTTGAATTGTAGTCCTCTAACTTAATACTTTCTTTCTAGCCCTCTTTGTAT
Organism: Erythroxylum rufum; assembly: GCA_027478365.1. NCBI lineage: Eukaryota > Viridiplantae > Streptophyta > Magnoliopsida > Malpighiales > Erythroxylaceae > Erythroxylum > Erythroxylum rufum. The sequence continues at coordinate 13,065 of JANIHZ010119448.1, read as the reverse complement.
ACGGGTTTGTATTATGTCATATAATATGGATGATTATTAGATTTTTTTGAGCCAAAGAGAAAAATGCCCAAAAAAGAGAGAAAGTTCATATCAAACTAATCTTTAGTCTCGATCCATGATCAAACTACCTCCGATCGGGATGAAATTTTAGTATGTTGTTCATGTGTCTTGCCTCTTAACATCCAACGGTTAGAATCTGATTTTGAGCACTCTAACTTAGTATTTTCTATCTGGCTCTACTAGTATACAAGTTCGCATTATGTCATATATTGGGGATGATTATTAGCTTTTTATGTGCCGAAAAGAAAAGTGCCCAGAAGAGTGAGAATGTTCATATCAAAATTTGCTCTAGTCTCGATCGATGACCAAACAACCTGTGATCTGGATGAAATTTTAGTATGTTATTCCTGAGTCTTACCTCTTGAGATCCAACGGTTAAAATCTTATTTAGATCTCTCTAGCTTGGTATTTTCTATCTAGCTCCAGTTGTATACGGGTTTGTATTATGTCATATATTGGTGATGATTATTAGATTTTTTTGTGCCAAAAAGAAAAATGCCCAGAAGAGGGAGAAAGTTCATATCAAAATTTGCTCTAGTCTTGATCGATAACCAAACAACCTCTGACTTGGATGAAATTTTAATATGTTGTTCCTGAGTCTTGCCTCTTGACATCCAACGGTTAAGATCTTATTTAGAGCTCTCCAACTTAGTATTTTCTATCTAGCACTACTTATATACAAGTTTGTATTATATATTAGGGATGACGATTACGATCTTATTTTGAGCTCTCCAACTTAGTATTTTCTATCTAGCACTACATGTATACAAGTTTGTATTATGTCATATATTAGGGGTGATTATTTGATTTTTTTGGACCAATTAGAAAAGTGCCAGAAGAGAGAGAAAGTTCATATGAAAATTTGTTCTAGTCTCGATCGATGATCAAACAACTTTTGATTGGGATGAAATTTTAGTATGTTGTTCTTGAGTCTTGCATGTTAATATAAAGTAGTTAAAATCTGATTTGGAGCTCTCTAACTTAGTATTTTCTGTCTAGCCTTCCTTGTATGCGAGTTCATGTTATGTCTTATTTGAGTGGTGATTATTAGATTTTGTTGTGAAAAAAGAAAAGTGCCCAGAAGAGAGAGAAAGTGCATATCAAAATTTCCTCTAGCCTCAATGACCTCAGATTGGGAAGAAATTTTAGCATGTTGTTCCTGGGTCTTGCCTCTTGAAATCCAACGGTTAGAATTTGATTTAAAGTTCTCTAACTTAATATTTTCTTTCTAGCCTTCTTTTTATATGAGTTTTTATTATGTCATATATTAGGAATGATTATTAGATTTTTTTGTGCCAAAGGCAAAAGTGCCCAGAAGATAGAGAAAGTTCATATCAAAATTTTCTCTTGTCCCGATCGATCACCAAACGACCTCTGATCTGGATGAAATTTTAGTATGTTGTTCCTGAGCCTTGCCACTTGACATCCAACAGTTAAAATCTTATCTAGAGCTCTCTAACTTAAGTATTTTCTGTCTATCCCTACTTACATACGAGTTTCTATTATGTCATATATTAAGGATAATAATTAGATTTTTTTTGTGGCAAAGAGAAAAGTGTCCAAAAGAAAGAGAAAGTTCATATCAAAATTTACTCTAGTCTCAATTGATGACCAAACGACCTCTGATCTAGATGAGGTTTTAGTATGTTGTTCCTGAGTCTTGCCTCCTGACATCCAATGGTTAGAATCTGATTTGGAGCTCTCTAACTTAGTATTTTCTATCTAGCCCCCTACTTGTATACTGGTTTGTATTATTTCATATAATGGGGATGATTATTGGATTCTTTTGGTGCCAAAAATAAAAGTGTCTAGAAAAGAGAAAAAGTTTATATCAAAATTTGCTTTAGTTTATATCAATGACCAAACAACCTCTAATCTGGATGAAATTTTAGTATGTTGTTCGTGACTCTTGCCTCTTGACATCCAATGGTTAAAATCTAATTTAGAACTCTCTAATTTAGTATTTTCTGTCTAGCACTACTTGTATACGAGTTTGTATTATGTCATATATTGGAGATGATTATTAGATTTTTTTTGTGCCCAAAAGGAAAAGTGCCCAGAAGAGAGAGAAAGTTCATATCAAAATTTGTTTTAGTCTCGATCGATAATTAAACAACCTCTGATCAGGATGAAATTTTAGTATGTTGTTCCTGAGTCTTGCTTCTTGACATCTAACGATTAGAAGCTGATTTGGAGCTCTCTAACTTAGTATTTTCTATCTAGCCCCATATTTGTATACGGGTTTGTATTATGTCATATATTGGGGATGATTAATGGATTTTTTATGCCAAAAAGAAAAGTATCCAGAAGAGAGAGAAAGTTTATATCAAAATTTGCTCTAGTCTCAATCGATGACCAAACGACCTCTGATCTGGATGAAATTTTAGTATGTTGTTCCTGAGTCTTGGCTCTTGACATCAAACGGTTAAAATCTGATTTGGAGCTCTCTAACTTAGTATTTTCTGTCTAACACTACTAGTATACGAGTTTTTATTATGTCATATATTGGGGATGATTATTAGATTTTTTTTGCCCAAAGAGAAAAGTGCCCAGAAGAGAGAGAAAGTTCATATCAAAATTCACTCTAGTCTCGATCGATGACCAAACGACCTCTGATCTGGATGAAATTTTAGTATATTGTTCCTGAGTCTTCGATCTTAACATCCAATGAACCAAATCTAATTTGGAGCTCTCTATCTTAGTATTTGCTGTCTAGCACTACTTGTATACGAGTTTGTATTATGTCATATATTGGAGATGATTATTAGATTTTTTGTGCCAAAAAGAAAAGTGCCCAGAAGAGAGAGAAAGTTCATACCAATATTTGCTATATTCTCGATCAATGACCAAATGACTTCTGATAGGGGTGAAATTTTAGTATATTGTTCTTGAGTCTTGCCTTTTGACATCTAACGGTTAGAATATGATTTGGAGCTCTCTAACTTAGTATTTTCTATCTGGCCTTTTACTTATATACGGGTTTGTATTATGTCATATATTGGGGATGATTAATATATTTTTTATGCCAAAAAGAGAAGTGTCCAGAAGAGAGAAAAAGATTATATCAGAATTTGCTCTAGTCTCGATCGATGACCAAATGACTTCTAATATAGATGAAATTTTAGTATGTTGTTTCTGAGTCTTGCCTTTTGACATCCAACGGACAAAATCTAATTTGCAGCTTTCTATCTTAGTATTTTCTTTCTAGCACTACTTGTATACGAGTTTGTATTATGTCATAAATTGGGGATGATTATTAGAATTTTTTGTCCGCAAAGATAAAAGTGCCTAGAAGAGAGAGAATGTTTATATCAAAATTTGCTCTAGTCTCGATCGATGACCAAACGACCTTTGATCTGGATGAAATTTTAGTATGTTGTTCATGAGTCTTGCCTCCTAGCATCCAATGGTTAAAATCTAATTTGGAGCTCTCTATATTGGGGATGATTATTTGAGGTTTTTTTTACGAAAGAGAAAAGTGCCCAGGAGAGAGAAGTCTCATATCAAAATTTTCTGTAGTCCCGATCGATGCCCAAATGACCTCTAATCTGAACCAAATTTTAGTATGTTGTTCATAAGTCTTGCCTCTTTACATCCAACGGTTACAATCTAATTAGGAGCTTTTTAATTAAATATTTTTTGTATAGCCTTACATGTATACGAGTTTGTATTATGTAACATATCGGGGATTATTATTAGATTTTTTTGCGCCAAAGAGAAAAGTAACCAGAAGAGAGAGAACGTTCATATCAAAATTTACTCTAGTCTCGATCGATGACCAAACGACCTCTAATCTGGGAGAAATTTTAGTATCTTGTTCCTATGTCTTGCCTCTTGACATCCAACAGACAAAATCTGATTTGGAGCTCTCTAACTTAGTGTTTTCTATATAGCCCAACTTGTATACGAGTTTGTATTATGTCATATATTGAAGAAAATTATTAGATTTTATTATGCCCAAAGAGAAAAGTGCCCAGAAGAGAGAGAAAGTTAATATCAAAATTTGCTATAGTCTCGATCGATGATCAAACGACCACTAGTTGGGATAAAATTTTAGTATATTGTTCCTCAGTCTTGTTTGTTGACATCCAACGGTTAGAAAATGATTTGGAGCTCTATAACTTAGTATTTTCTGTTTAGCCCTAGTTGCATACGAGTTTGTATTATGTCATATATTGGGGATGATTACTATATTTTTTGTTGTGTTAAAGAGAAAAGTGCCCAGAAGAGAAAGAAAGTTAATAACAAATTTTGCTCTAGTCTTGTTCGATGACCAAACGACCTCTGATCTGGATGAACTATTTGTAAGTTGTTCCTGACTCTTGCCTCTTGACATCTAACAGTTAAAATCTTATTTTGAGCTCCTTAACATAGTATTTTCTGTCTAGCCCTACTTGTATACGAGTTTGTATTAGGTCATATATTTAGGATGATTGTTAGATTTTTTTATGCCAAAGAGAAAAGTGCCCATAAGAGAGAGAAAGTTCATATCAAAATTTACTCTAGTCTCAATCGATGACCAAATGACCTCTGATTTCGATGAAATTTTAGTATGTCGTTCCTGACTCTTGCCTCTTGACATCCAAAGGTTAAAATCTAATTTGAAGCTCTCTAACTTAGTGTTGTCTATCTAGCCCCTACTTGTATACGAGTTTGTATTATGTCATATATTAAGGATGATTATTATATTTTTTTGAGCCATATTAGAAAAGTGCCCAGAAGAGAGAGAAAGTTCATATCAAATTTTGTTTTAGTCTCGATGGATGATCAAACGACCTCTGATTGAGATGAAATTTTAGTATGTTTTTCCTGATCTTGCCTGTTGACATCCAGCAGTTAAAATCTGATTTGAAGCTCTCTAACTTAGTATTTTCTGTTTAGTCCTATTTGTATACGAGTTTATATTATGTCATATATTGGGGATAATTATTAGATATTTTGGTGTCAAAGGGAAAAGTGCCAGAAGAGATAGAAAGGTTATATCAAAATTTGCTCTAGTCTCGATCGATGATCAAACGACCTCTGATCGGGATGAAATTTTAGTATGTTGTTCCTGAGTCTTGCCTCTTGACATCCAACGGTTAAAATCTAATTTGAAGCTCTCTAACTTAGTGTTTTCTATCTATTCCCAACTTATATACGAGTTTGTATTATGTCATATATTAGGGATGATTATTAGATTTTTTTTGTGCAAAAGAGAAAAGTGCCTAGAAGAGAGAGAAAGTTCATATGAAAATTTACTCTAGCCTAATTAGAAAAGTGCCCAGAAGAGAAAGAAAGTTCATATCAAAATTTGTTTTAGTCTCGATTGATGATCAAACGACCTCTGATAGAAATGAAATTTTTGCTATTATTTATGATCTTGCCTGTTGACATCCAACGGTTGAAATCTGAATTGAAGCTCTCTAACTTAGTATTTTCTGTCTAACCCTCCTTGTATATGAGTTCATATTGTGTCTTATTTGAGTGATGAATATTATATTTTTTTGTGAAAAAAGAAAAGTGCCCGGAAGAGAGAGCAAGTGCATTTCAAAATTTGTTCTAGCCTCAATTGATAACCAAACGACCTCGGATTCGGATGAAATTTTAGTATGTTGTTCTTGAGTCTTGTTTGTTGACAACAAACAATTAGAATCTGATTTAGAGCTCTATAACTTTGTATTTTCTGTATAGCGCTGCTTCTATACGAGTTTGTATTATGTCATATATTGGGGATGATTATTAGATTTTTTTGTGCCAAATAGAAAAGTGCCCAGAAGAGAGAGAAAGTTCATATCAAAATTTTCTCTAGTTTTAATCGATTACTAAACTACCTCTGATATGGATGAAATTTTAATATGTTATTCCTGAGACTTGCCTCTTGACATCCAACGGTTAAAATCTTATTTAGGGCTCTCTAACTTAGTATTTTCTGTCTAGCCCTACTTGCATACGAGTTTGCATTATTTCATATATTGGGGATGATTATTAGATTTTTTGCGGCAAAGAGAAAAGCGCCCAGAAGAGAGCGAAAGTTCATAATAAAATTTGTTCTAGTCTTAGTCAATAACCAAACAACCTCTTATCTGGATGAAATTTTAGTATGTTCTTCCTGAGTCTTGCCTCTTGACATCCAACGGTTAAAATCTAATTTGAAGCTCTCTAATAAAGTGTTTTCTTTCTAGCCCTACTTGCATACCAGTTTGTATTATGTCATATATTGGGGATGATTATTAGATTTTTTTGTGCCAAAGAGAAAAGTGCCCAGAAGGGAGAGAAAGCTCATATCAAAATTTGCTCTAGTGTCAATCGATGACCAAAGGACCTCTGATCTGGAGCAAATTTTAGTATGTTGTTCGTGAGTCTAGCCTCTTGACATCCAACGATTACAATCTGATTGCAAGCTCTCTAACTTAGTATTTTCTGTCTAGCGCTACTTGTATACGAGTTTGTGTTATGTCATATATTAGGGATGATTCTTAGATTTTTTTTTGTACCCAATTAGAAAAGTGCACTGAAGAGATAGAAAGTTCATATCAAAATTTGCTCTAGTCTCGATCGATGATCAAACAACCTCTGATCGAGATTAAATTTTAATATGTTGTTCTTGACTCTTGCCTCTTGACATCTAGTGATTAAAATCTGATTTGGAGCTCCCTAACTTATTATTTTCTGTCTAGCCCTCCTGGTATACGAGTTTGTATTATGTCATATATTAGGGATGATTATTAAATTTTTTTGTGCCAAAGAGAAAGTGGGAAAAAAAGAGAGAAAGTTCATATCAAAATTTGCTCTAGTCTCGATCGATGACCAAACGACCTCTGATCGAGATGAAATTTTAGATTGTTATTCTTGAGTCTTGCCTATTGACGTCCAACGGTTAAAATCTGATTTGGAGCTCTCTAACTTAGTAATTTCTATCTAGCCCTACTTGTATACGAGTTTCTATTATGTCATATATCAGGGATGACTATTAGATATTTTTGTGTCAACGACACAAGTGCCTAGAAGAGAGCGAAAATTCGTATTAAAATTTGCTTTAGTCTCGATCAATGACTAAACGGCCTCTAATATGGATGAAATTTTAGTATGTTGTTCCATAGTCTTGCCTCTTGACATCAAACGGTTAAAATATTGTTTAGAGCTCTATAATTTAATATTTTCTGTCTATCCCTGCTTGCATATGAGTTTGTATTATATCATATATTGGGGATGATTACTAGATTTTTTTGCAGAAAAGAGAAAGGCGCCTATCCCTGCTTGCATATGAGTTTGCATTATATCCTATATTGGGGATGATTATTAGATTTTTTTTGCAGTCAAGAGAAAGGCGCCTAGAAGAGAGAGAAAGTTCATAACAAAATATGCTCTTGTCTTGATCAATAACCCAAAAACATCTGGTCTGGATGAAATTTTAGTATGTCGTTCTTGACTCTTGCCTCTTGACATCTAACGGTTAAAATCTAATTTAGAGCTCTCTAATTTAGTATTTTCTGTCTAGCCCTACTTGTATACGAGTTTATATTATGTCATATATTGGGGATGATTATTAGTTTTTTTTTGTGCCAAAAAGAAATGTACCCAGAAGAGAGAGAAAGCTCATATCAAACTTTGCTTTAGCCTCAATTGATGACCAAATGACCTCTAATCTGGATGAAATTTTAGTATGTTGTTCATGAGTCTTACCTTTTGACATCCAACGGTTAGAATCTGATTTGGAGCTCTCTAACTTAGTATTTTCAATCTAGCCCTACTTGTATACGAGTTTGTATTATGTCATATATTGGGGATGATTATTCCATTTTTTTGTGCAAAAGAGAAAAGAGCCCAGAAGAGAGAGAATGTTCATATCCAAATTTGCTCTAGTCTCGATCGATGACCAAACTATTTCTGATCTGCATGAAATTTTAGTATGTTGTTTCTGAGTCTTGCCTCTTGACATCTAACGGTTAAAATCTGGTTTGGAGATCTCTAACTTTGTAGTTTTTGTCTAGCACTTCTTGTATACGAGTTTGTATTATGTCATATATTGGGGATGATTGTTAGGTTTTTTTGTGCCCAAAGAGAAAAGCACCCAGAGGAGAGAGAAAGTTCATATCAAAATTTTCTCTAGTGCCAATCAATGACCAAACGACCTCTGATCGGGATGAAGTTTTAGTATGTTGTTCCCGAGTCTTGCCTTTTGAAATCCAATGTTTAGAATTTGATTTGAAGCTCTCTAACTTAGTATTTTGTTTCTAACTTTCTTTTTATACAAGTTTGTATTATGTCATATATTAGATATGATTATTAGATTTTTTTGAGCCAAAGGGAAAAGTGCCTAGAAAAGAGAGAAAGTTTATATCAAAATTTGCTATAATCTCGATCAAAGACCAAACGACCTCTGACCTGGATCAAATTTTAGTATGTTGTTCCTGAGTCTTGCTTTTTGACATCCAATGGATAAAATCTTAATTAGAGCTCTCTAATTTATGTATTTTCTGTCTAGCCCTACTTGCATACGAGTTTGTTTTATGTCACTTGTTGGGGATGATTATTAGATTTTTTTTTGCCAGATAGAAAAGTACCCAGCAGAGGGAGAATGTTCATATCAAAATTTGCTCTAGTCCCAATCGATGACCAAACAACCTCTGATCTGGATGAAATTTTAGTATGTTATTCTTGAGTCTTGTCGCTTGACATCCAATGGTTAAAATCTTATTTAGAGCTCTCTAGCTTAGTATTTTCTATCTAGCCCTACTTGTATACGAGTTTTTATTATGTCTTATATTGCGGATGATTATTAAAGTTTTTTTTTTGCCAAAAAGAAAAGTGCCCAGAAGAGACAGAAATTTCATATCAAAATTTTCTCTAGTCTTGATCGCTGCCCAAACGACCTCTAATCTGGATGAAATTTTAGTATGTTGTTCATGAGTCATTCCTCTTGATAGTCAACGATTAAAATCTGATTTGGAGCTTTTTAACTTAGTATTTTCTGTCTTGCCCTACTTGTATACGAGTTTGTATTTTGTCATATATTAGGGATGATTATTAGATTTTTTTGTGCCAAAGAGAAAAGTGCCCAGAAGAGAGAGAATGTTCATATCAAAATTTACTCTAGTCTCAATTAATGACCAAAAGACCTCTGATCTGGATGAAATTTTAGTATGTTGTTCTTGAGTCTTGCCTTTTGACATCCAACAGTTAAAATCTGATTCGCAACTCTCTAACTTAGTATTTTCTGTCTAGCACTTCTTGTATACGCGTTTGTATTATGTCATATATTAAGGATGATTATTAGATTTTTTTTCTTCCCAATTAAAAAAGTACCCAGAAGAGAGAGCAAGTGCATATAAAAATTTGCTCCAGCCTCAAATGCATACAAAAATTTGCTCCAGCCTCAATCGATTACCAAACCACATTTAATTGGATTGAAATGTTAGTATGTTGTTCCTGAGTCCTGTCTCTTGAAATCCAACGGTTAGAATTTGATTTTAAGCTCTCTAAATTAGTATTTTCTTTCTAACTTTCTTTATATACGAGTTTGTATTATCATATATTAGGGATGATTGTTAAATTTTTTTTGAACCAAAGATAAAAGTGTCCAAAAAAGAGAGAAAGTTCAAATCAAAATTTGCTCTAGTCTCGTTCGATGATCAAACGACCTTTGATCGGGATAAAATTTTAGTATATTGTTACTGAGTATTATCTGTTGACATTCAGCTGTTAGAATCTGATTTGGAGCATTTTAACTTAGTATTTTCTGTCTAGCCCTGCTTGTATACGAGTTTGTATTATTTCATATATTAGGGATGATTATTAGATTTTTTTGTGCCAAATAGAAAAGTGCCAAGAAGAGAGGGAAAGTTCATATCAAAATTTACTCTAGTCTTGATCGATGACCAAACAATCTCTAATCTAGGTGAAATTTTGGTATGTTATTCCTGAGTCTTGCCTCTTGGCATCCATCGGTTAAAATCTTATTTAGAGCTCTCTAACTTAGTATTTTCTGTCTAGCCCTACTTGGATACGAGTTTGTATTATGTCATATGTTGGGGATGATGATTAGATTTTTTGTGGCAAAGAGAAAAGCGCCCAGAAGAGAGAGGAAGTTCATAACAAAATTTGCTCTAGTCTCGATCAATGACCAAACAACCTCTGATCGGGATGAAATTTTCGTGTGTTGTTCCTAAGTCTTGCCTGTTGACATCCAGTGGTTAAAATATCATTTAGGATGATTATTAGTTTTTTTTGTGCCGAAGAGAAAAGTACCTAGAAGAGAGAGAATGCTCACATCAAAATTTGCTCTAGTCTCTATCGATGACCAAAGGACCTCTAATCTGGATGAAATTTTAGTATGTTGTTCCTAAGTCTTGCCTTTTGACATTCAACGGTTAAAATCTTATTTAGAGCTCTCTAACTTATGTAATTTCTTTCTAGCTCTACTTGCATACGAGTTTGTATTATTTCATATGCTGGGATGAGTATTAGATTTTTTTGCAGCAAAGAGAAAAGCGCCCAAAAGAGAGAGAAATTTTAGTATGTTGTTCACGAGTCTGCCTCTTGACATCCAATGGTTAAAATCTAATTTTGAGCTCTCTAGCTTAGTATTTTCTGTCTAACCCTACTTATATATGATTTTGTATTATGTCATATATTGGGGATGATTGTTAGAATTTTTTTGTGTCAAAGAGAAAAATACCCAGAAGAGAGAGAAAACTCATATTAAAATTTGCTCTAGTGTTGATCGATGACCAAGCGACCTCTGATCTAGATGAATTTTTATAATGTTGTTCATTAGTTTTGCCTCTTGACATCCAACGGTTACAATCTGATTTGGAGCTTTTTAACTAAGTATTTTTTATCTAGCAATACTTGTATACAAGTTTGTATTATGTCGTATATTGGGGATGATTATTATAGGTTTTTTTCCAAAGAGAAAAGTGCCCAGAAGAGAGAGAAATCTCATATCAAAATTTGCTCTAGTCTCGATCGATGATCGAACAACCTCTGATCTGGATGAAATTTTAGTATGTTGTTCATGAGTCTTGCCTCTTGACATCCATCGGTTAAAATCTTATTTTGAGCTCTCTAACTTAGCATTTTCTGTCTAGCCCTACTTGCATAGGAGTTTGTATTATGTCATTTATTGGGGATTATTGTTAGATTTTTTTGTGCCAAAGAGTAAAGTATCCAGAAGAGAGCGAAAGCTCATATCAAAATTTGGTCTAGTCTTGATCAATGACCAAACGGCCTCTAATCTGGATGAAATTTTAGTATGTTGTTCATGAGTCTTACCTTTTCACATCCAGCGGATAGAAACTGTTATGGAGCTCTCTAACTTAGTACATTCTATCTAGCCCTACTTGTATACGAGTTTGTATTTTCTCATATATTGGGGATGATTATTAAATTTTTTGTTGTGCCAAAGAGAAAAGCGCCCAGAAGAGAGAGGAAGTTCATTTCAAAATTTGCTTTGGTCTCAATTGATGACCAAACTAACTCTGATTTGGATGAAATTTTAGTATGTTGTTCCTGAGTCCTACCTTTTGACATCCAACGGTTAATATCTTATATAGAGCTCTCTAACCTATGTATTTTCTGTCTAGCCCTACATGCATATGATTTTGTATTATGTCATACATTGGGGATGATTATTGGAATTTTTTTGTGTCATAGAGAAAAGTACCCAGAAGAGAGAGAAAGCTCATATAAAAACTTGATCGATGACAAAACGACCTCTGATCTAGATGAATTTTTATAATGATGTGCATGAGTCTTGCCACTTGAAACCCAATGGTTAGAATCTGATTTGGAGCTTTTTAACAAAGTAATTTTTGTCTAGCCCTACTTGTATACGAGTTTGTATTATGTCATATATTGGGGATGATTATTATAGGTTTTTTTTTACCAAAGAGAAAAGTACCCAGAAGAGAGAGAAATCTCTTATCAAAATTTTCCCTAGTCTTGATCAATGACCAAACAACCTCTGATCTAGATGAATTTTTATAATGTTGTTCATGAGTCTTGCCTCTTGACATCCAACGGTTAGAATATGATTTGGAGCTTTTTAACAAAGTATTTTTTGGCTAGCCCTACTTGTATATGAGTTTGTATTGTGTCGTATATTGGGGATGATTATTATAGGTTTTTTTTCCAAAGAGAAAAGTGCCCAGAAGAGAGAGAAATCTCTTATCAAAATTTTCTCTATTCTTGATCGATGACCAAACGACCTCTGATCTAGATAAATTTTTATAATGTTGTGCATGAGGCTTGCCTCTTGAAATCCAACTGTTAGAATCTGATTTGGAGCTTTCTAACAAAGTATTTTTTGTCTAGCCCTACTTGTATATGAGTTTGTATTATGTCGTATATTGGGGATGATTATTATAGGTTTTTTTTTGCCAAAGAGAGAAGTACCCAGAAGAGAGAGAAAGCTCATATCAAAATTTGCTCTAGTCTTGATCGATGACCAAAAAACCTCTGATCTAGATGAATTTTTATAATGTTGTACATGAGTCTTGCCGCTTGAAATCCAACGGTTAGAATCTGATTTGGAGCTTTTTAACAAAGTATTTTTTGTCTAGCCCTACTTGTATACGAGTTTGTATTATGTCGTATATTGGGGATGATTATTATAGGTTTTTTTTTTGCCAAAGAGAAAAGTGCCCAGAAGAGAAAGAAATCTCTTATAAAAATTTGCTCTAGTCTTGATCGATGACCAAACGACCTCTGATCTAGATGAATTTTTATAATGTTGTTCATGAGTCTTGCCTCTTGACATCCAACGGTTAGAATCTGATTTGGGCTTTTTAACTAAGTATTTTTTTTCTAGCCTTACTTGTATATGTAACACCCAAATACCCCCTGGTAGGATATGTGGATGCCACCCAAGACAGAACAATCAAATCAGACTGTCAGAAACAGAAAATTTACAGTTATTATAGGCCCAAAAGTGTTAACTAAAAATATGTTTTCATCAATACATAACCAGACGCCTTTGGCCATTGCGGTTGACTCGTCCCAGTCTTTAATCTCCTCGCTCTG
>JANIHZ010119378.1:0-14038 GCA_027478365.1 Erythroxylum rufum | reverse complement strand
CCAAAAAGTTGAACATACTTAGCCAGAAAGAAAAGGCCAAACAGGTCGAGCGTTAGTTATCATCTTATGGCTAGTTAAAGGATCCAAGAGTCAAACTAGCTTCTTAGTTTTTTGTTGTAACCTCGCCTTTTATGTTTTTGTATTCTGTCTCACAATTTTTGCTTTGTCTCACTGTATTGACGATTGGAGGATTCAATCAAACATAATGAAGTGATGCATGGGGCCTTGTGTCCAACCACTCTATTGACCTTTTCTCCAACTCATTTCACCGGTGGACAATTTTGTCCTTCCCGTAATATTGGACAACATTAATTGTATTTTTTGTTTTTCAATAACTTATCGGTTAAGTTATCTAATTTGATCAAGATAAAGGTAATAAAGTGATTCAATAAATGATCTAAATCAATGGGTCAAAATTTAGAAGAAAAAATGGATCTTGATTAGTGTGGACTAGACCCATATCGAGCTTGTGATGAGGAAGCCTGTTATAAAAGCTATATAAAGGTTAAGGTTTATTATAGTTGCGCATATCAATCGTAAGCATACGGATCCTCTGACCTATTAAGAGCGTTTACGTAGTGAGAAAACTATAAAAAGACGTTAATCACGTGTATGTGAAGGTTTTCCAAAAGGTTCCTAGGAGATTGGAGCTTGTTTTAGTCTCAAAAACTACTTCGTAAGTTCAAATGGAATCGCAATCAGGTATTCCGTATTTTCTTTTTTTTAACCCTTTCATAAATAATCCGAGGCACGTAACAAGGTCTATTCTACGTGTTACATTCATTGCATAACATGAAATAATAAAAAATTGACTAATGTTACTTTGAACGGAATCTATTCCCCTTGGTGTTTGTATTATCTATTTTATTTAAAATATGAAATTTTATTTGCTTATCTTTGTAGGCTTTTGTAATCTTGTTTTAATTAAAATTTTAGAGTACCAAAGCAAAAGTCCAAACATATAAGAAGCTCTAAAATGTAGCCATGTAGGAGCATTATCCTATTCTTGCGTGGTTAAGGTTGGCGTGGCTCTATGAGTTAATAGACGCGAGTGCACGCGCCCGTCATCCATCCCTACACGCGGACGAACATGATGAGGACACATTTCGGTGCGTGCAGTACACACGTCTTACTGTGCAGGAGCGTATGAGGGTGGGGGTGCGTGCGCGGCACGTGCCATATTCATCTGGCGCGCGTCGACTATTGTGCATACAGTACATATGTGTTTGTGTCCTATGATCACGTGCAGCATGACTCTGATTGTGCGCTGATGTCAGCGCTACAGTGATGCTGGCGTCATATTGACGTTAGCAACAAAAAAAGAAAATTTTTAGAATTCCCATAAGGGTGCCTCACGTCATTTTGCGTCAGTTTCAAAGTCGGGGAATTTTTTAAAGTGAGTTTTCTATTTTTTAGATTTATTACAATAGTAATTGGATTCCAGAAAAGTTTTAAAACTTTATAAGCTGGTTTTGAGTGCATTTTTGTGCTTCAAATTGCACATAAGAGAGACACTTAAGGCTTCATGTCTAGTAGGTTCGGTACTTGGAAAAGTACGATAGTCACTCTTATTGAGAATTTTTTAAATAAAAGTCTAAAAAAAGGTTTAAAGACAATATTTTCAGTATCAGTATGTGATTATTTGACTTTGCATATGGTTTTTTGAATTTAAATCTAATTTTCGCATACTTTATGCCCATATAAAATGTGAGGATGACATAAAGATGTGTCCCTTGTGTTTGTGAAATTTCTAGGGTACTAATGAGGATGTAGTTACCAAAGTGGTCTTTCAAGTTAGTATTTTGGATTATTCTGCTCACATGTTGGGGGATGTCTTTGGTCTCATATGTAACATCCTGTTACCCATGTTAAGGCTAGAATAGTAATTTGTGGGATAGTATTATGAAATTAGGAAAATGCATATCATGCATAGTTAATTGTGACATGCACAATTTTGCACATTAGTATGACTGTACATGCATTCATTGACATTTTCGGGTAAAATTGAGTTAGTAAATGTGATTAAAATGTGTTTTGGCAATTTTGATATTATTTTGGGTATTTGAAATTTTTGGTGAAAGTAAGAAAAATATTGATTATGGGCCAATTATATAATAACACGTGGACTAATTTAATTTTGACAAATGGCTTGCATGTGTGGTGACATCTGATAGTCTTAATTGGATGACACGTGAATTACATGCAAATTATATACGTGGTTTAGGAAGGAAAGTTCTGCAGCAGGAGTTTTGTTCTTCGTTGGCTTTATTTTACACCGAAAATACCAAGTTGTTTATGGTTATGTATTTGGCTTCTTCAAAGTAAATTGCATACTTGTTTATCCTTCATCGACCACAATCACTACTGGAACTATTGTTGATTCAAGTAAGTAAATTTACTGATGTGTTACTGTGTAAAGGAATGCATGCATGTGAGGTTAGAGAAGTGTAGTTTCAGTGATGAATGAATTAAATGATGGATTTGTGAAATAGGAATTGTTCAGAAAAGTAAGAAATAGGTTCTGTTGTTATATTGAAATGGATATGCAAAAGTGCTGGAAAATTTGTGTGAAAATACATACTCTGTTTTTCACTGTACATATGTGAAATATGGTTGTTTTTACTGTTCACGCATGAATTTATGGAAATGAATTTGAATGAATTAGAACTAAGGGAAAAGTTTAGGGTGATGCAGTGTTATAGGAAAAGCATCAAAATGGAACGTCTATGATGAAATGAAGTTGTTGATGAAAATGAGTAACTCAGAAAAAATAAAGTACTGGAATTAGTGTTTATCTGAATATGCTCTGTTTTTGGTGTTAGTGTGAAGCCCTATATTTTGATTTGTTGTAGGTGATTTTGAATTGTCGTAGGATTTGAATGAAGTGAAAGTGATAACAAAAGTGAATAGTTGTGTTTTTGTTGATAATGTGAGAGTTGGAAATTTACAGTAGGGTGATGAAAGTGGAAATGAAGGTTCAGATTTGGGATGTTTGATGTATAGGATTGTCTTTATTATTTTGAAGATATGTTGAGTATAGAGGTATGTGATTAATGAGTTAGAAGGGTTATGTTTAGTCTAGAGATAATGGAAGAAAAAAAAGAAAATGAAAGAGTTGTTTTGGTGAAGGAAGAAGAAGAAGATGGAATGCACTATCATGCATTTGCATAATAGTGAATCTTCATAAAAAGTGGGAAGTGCACGACGGTGACTTTGTTGATTAGGTTAGGAAAGCTCACCCTCGTGCTTAAGCACGACGGTGACTTTGCTGAAGTAACTCATCCTAAACACCTTTGCTTCTTTTAGCCATAACTTTGTCATTTGACCTCCAAATGATTTGATTCTTAAACCATTAGCTTTGTAAGACATTGACCTTCATCACCACCAAGAATCATAGCAATCTAAAATCAATAGAGAGAGTTAGGGTGATAAATGTGGGTCGGGTCTGACAGTATATGTTCTTCACCCTTTTTGTCTTTAACTGTCACACCCATGACTTATTACTCTCACGCCCATGACTTCTGCACCCATATGACTTTCTTCACTCATGCCTGTGAGTTAAATGCAAGACTCATGTTAAACTGTCACATCAAGGTACTGTGCTCTTCAATTGTTAGATGTGATTTATTGTGTATCTGAGAGCATTGTGCAGTCGAACCATCTTGCTTCTTTTGCCTATAACTTCTGCTATGGTTATCCAAATTCGACGATTTTTGATTTGGAGTAAACTAGAGAAATAGGAATACAAACCATATGAAAAAGTAAAAATTTGATTCAGTCTCTAACATGTTCAATTTTTGGGTGGAATTTGTACATAGTAAACTGTTTTTGAATAAGGATAGTCCAAAAATGTTTGAGGTATATGTTCCAAATTACAAAGCCAAATTGAGTGATTTTAGTGTCAATAGAAACTTAAGACATTGGAGAATAACTTTCTAGAAGGAAGTGTTGCCTAATTTTGCTATTTAACTTATCACATTTACTATGTAAAGTTGACCCTTTGTATATTGGAAGAAAATTTTGAAGTGGTCAATGAAGTTATGTGATTGGTTTCACATTGCTTTTTATTGGTCCAAATTATAGTACCGATGGTATTATTGAGGGCTTTGATATTTGAATGATTTGATAATATGGATTTCAATAAAGAACCCTGGAATTGTCATTGAACATGCATTGTGCATATTTCATATAAGTAGATGTGCATTAAGGAATACTTATATATTTGTGCAAAAATGTGATATGTGTAAATGTGATTTGTATGATATAGGGGAGCCAAGTGGATGCTAGACAGATATTGCCGGACCATCTAGGTAATAACATATTGGAGCGTTCTATGAGTCAACCTAGATGATTTCCTAGGATTGATTTGATTTGTTAAACTTCCAATATTACTAAACTGTTTGTGAATTGTTTCTGAATTCCGGACTTAAAGTTCGAGGAGTTTAATAGTTGGACATGTATTGGAAGTCTTTTGATTTGATATGAAATTCTGAATGACATTTGATTCTTAATGAAAGTTGAATGTCGGACTTAGGTCCGATGACTATGAAAATTTTGTCTGAGCACTTGTATAAGATTGTGATATATGACATATTTATTATTTGATGCATTTCATAAAATGCATGCTCAGATAAAGGCATTGTGACTTGAGTAGCCAGTTTGAAGCACTTCCATGTAAAGCTTTGCTCCGTGATATATATTTCTACACGTAGAGTTATGCCCTGTGATTCTGTTCGAACTGAGCCCTATGGGCTAGTATTTGTATAAGTATGTGATAGGCACTCAGTCATAACAATAAGAACGAATATGAGTCTCATGCATATAGCATTCATATAAGACTGGAATTCTTGGAATGATTTGCAAAGCTGTAATGAGTGATCATATGATATGCAATGTTGTGTGAGTATCTGAAAAATTAATATATGTACAGAATGAATATCTATGATATATGTGATGTGTGTATGTGATCCAGTTAAATCATCAATGATGGTTCACTCATTGAGTTCGCAAAATTCATCAAAAATTGCAATGTGGTTTTTTCAAGTACGAGACAGGAGACCTAGTTCTTTAGTCAGGACTTAAGAAATCTTTTGGATAGAGAAATGGCTCAGAGGTCTGTCAGCTGACACCAAAAGTACTAAAGCATTATTTTTGTAGTTTTGCTAGAATCTGTATAAGGTTTTGTAAATATTTGTTTGCTATAAATAATGTAAGCTTTATGAATGAATGCAATCAACAGTTTTAAAAATTCACTGACTTTTGAGTATGTTAGATGATTTCATGTGTAAGTTGGATTGTCATGTGTAAGTTGGATTTGCTTTTTCTCCAACATACCATTATCATAGGGTATGTACTAGAATGTCCTTCGGCTATTTGGGTATTTGCCTTATGGTAGTGGGATGTTACATCATATTTGGTTATTTTAGCCATATGTGTTGACCTTATATGAGATCTTGAGATTTACATAAATGCATTAGATGGAGGAAAGCTATTGCTTGAATGATCTACTCACCACATGTGGTAGTGTCATGAGAGTTGATGGTTTGTACTCTGATTGCTTTTATATGGAGGTCTAATTACATATATTATGTATTTAGCCCACAGATGTTTCATAATATGTGTGATCAAATTCTCAATTTTTGATACTATTTTAATGCATTAAGTATCGCTATTGTCCTGCATTTAAACTAATTTTTACATTGTCTTTTCTATCTCGCATTCACCTTTTCTGTAAACAACAATGATGTCACAATTGAGACCTTAAATGGTTTCAATTTTAAAAAGTGGAAGAAGGATGTGGAGTTTGCCTTGGAGATGGTCGACGTCAGTATGACGATGCACACTAAGAGACCTTCTTCACTTACTGATATCAGCTCAAAAGCTGGTAAAGCAGCTATGGCAATCTGGGAGCGGTCACATAGGATTTGCTATTTGACCATCAAGAGGTTGATCCCAGATCATCTACTGAGTGGATTACCAGATACGACTATAGCGAAGGAGTTCATGGATGGAATTTCCCAGAGATACAAGGTGTTTTCTCATACGGAGCATAGCACCTTGATTAAGGAGCTATTCTCCATGAAGTATATAGGAGAAGGAGGCATTCGAGAGTACATTATCTGGATGGTTCACCTTTAAACTAGGCTTAAGGCACTTGATGTACCGATTCCTGATAACCTCATAATGTATTAGGCATTAAATACTTTCTCTCAAGAGTTCGAGATGTTACCTACCTCCTACATCTCTCAGGATGAGGCCTGGGACATCAATGCCTTAATTTCCCGGTGTACTACAGTGGAGGACAAGATTAAGAACTCTCCTCATACAACTATATTTGCAGCTGCCAAAGGTAAGGAGAAGGCTAAGCCCCAACAGCCTAAGGGTAAAGGTAAAGGTAAAAAAACCCAAACCCTCTCCTAAGATTCAGACTGGATAGTTGAGCATTACTAAGGGGCCACAAGACTTAAAGGGTATCAAGTGCTTTTCTATAAGAAGAAAGGGCATAGGAAGTCTGATTGTGACAAGTACAAGTTGTGGAAGGTTAAGCAGGAACTGTCAGGTAACTCCTCGACCTATGTGATTCATTAATCCATTGTAGCTATAACCACATCAAGTTCTTAGTGGTTAGATAGTGAAGCTTCTAACCATGTTGCTTCCACAATGTAGGGATTCAGATCTAGGAGAAGGCTGACTAAAGGAAAGGAAAAGCTGATGGTCGGTAACAATAAGGAGGTGGATGTTTTGTATGTAGGAGATGTAGGTTTAAAACTCGATACAAGGTTTATATTAGTTTTACGAGGCACATCTTATATACCATCTTTTAGATGGAACTTGATCTCTGTATCAGTTTTGGATAAATAAGGTTATCATTTCGTATTTGATACTTCCGTTGTAAATATTTCTATTAATACAAAACATATCAGAAATGCCTTCTTATCCTACGGATTGTACATAATGTGTCTTGCTCCTAATGAAATGTATGCCTCTTCTTATGTTGTCGAACCTGTTACTCGAAAGAGAGCCTTCATAAAGAAAACATGGTACATGTTGTGGCATAAACGTCTTGGCCACATTTTCAGGGAGAGGGTTGAGAAATTGATAAAGGATAACATTCTCTTAACTCTGGACTTTGGTTATCTGGAAACATGTATCGATTGTTGTTGGGGCAAGTTGACCAAGATAAAGAAAAAGGGTCAATTCGTGCTTCTAGTTTATTTGACCTCATACATATAGACGTTAATGGTCTCTATACAGTCACGTTATGCAATGCTAGATATGTTTTGACATTTATAGACGATTATTCCCACTATGGTTATGTGTTTTTGCTTAAGAAAAAATTTGAAGTTCTTAACAAATTCAAGATCTTTAAGACTGAGGTTGAGAATCAGTTGGAAAAATCAATAAAGATTTCAGATCTGACAAGGGAGGGGAATACTATAGCAGATATGAGGTTGTAGGGCAAGAAAAAGATTCGTATCCAAGATGCCTTTTGAACTTTAGAATTGATGGAAGCCGAGCCTTGTGCACATTCGTTTGTGGGGCTGCCCTGGTAAGGTAAGGTTATATAATCCTTATGAGAGTAAATTGCAACATCATTCCACTCGTTACTATTTAGGAAGTTATCCCAACTACTCTAAGGGTTACAGATTTTACTGTAAAAATAGAGGGACCAAAAAAGTGGAATTGTAGATAGCTAAGTTTTTGGAATACGTTGTCTATGATAAGAGAGGATCTTCTCATCCTCTAGGAGATAGAAAGACAGATACTATGATTATTTCGTATCTGCCTCTCATATAGTCGGTCCAGTGGATAAAGGTTTGAGTACCATGCCTTTGCAGGCACAGGAACCTATACCTATTTAGGAAGAGGTTTCTGAGGTATAAGAACCTATGTAGTTGCACAGATCCACAAGAGAGAGGCGACCTGTTATCTCACCAGATTACATAGTCTATTGAGGTGAGTAAGACTATGACATAGGACATGTTGTGGATTAAGTTACTTTTACAAAAGAAATTTCTGAACCCCATGCAGACATATGGTGGGAAGCAATGAAGGATGAAATGTAATCTATGAGGTATAACAAAGTATGGGAGCTTGTTAATTTATCTCAACATTGTAGGCCTGTTAGTTGCAAGTGGGTATTTAAGACCAAGAAAGGAGACACAGGGTCAAGTTAACCATTTTAAGGCGTGTTTGGTTGCCAAAGGATTCAGTCATAGAGAAGGAGTTGACTTTAATGTGACATGGAGCTACATCAGATGGACGTTAAAATCACTTTCATGAATGGTGACTTTTATAGGGAGGTCTATATGATGCAACTTGAAGGATTTTAGGATCAAGATGCAACTGACAAAGTTTGTAAGTTGACTAAATCAATATACGGTCTGAAACGAGCTTCCAGACAATGATACCTAAAGTTTGATGAGGTTTTCACCTCATTCAACTTTGTGGAAAACAAAGTTGAAAGATGCTTATACTATAAGGTTAGGGGGAGTAAAGTAATCTTCCTATTATTGTGTGGATGATATCTTGCTCGCGTCAAATGATTTGACCATGTTGCATGAGGTAAAGCAACTTTTGGCCAAACACTTTGACATGAAGGATTTAGGTGAAACATCTTTTGTCCTCGGTATGTAGAATCACCGGGAAAAATCTCAATACTCATTAAGCCTCTCACAAAAAGCATCCAATGAGCGAGTGTTACAAAGGTTTAATATAGTTGATTATAAACCTGTCGTAGCACCTATCTCTCATAGTGAGAGATTTTCTTTGCCATAGTGTCTAAAAAATGAAGTTGAGAGAGAGGCTATGAGAAATGTCCCGTACTCTAGCGCAGTTAGTAGCCTAATGTATGCTCAGATGTGCACTAGACCGGATATTGCATTTGCTATTAGACTACTAGGTCGATATCTGGCTAACCCAGGTGTTGAACATTAGAATGTAGTTAAGTGAGTGTTGAAATACCTAAAGGATACCAAGGATTATATGTTGACATATAGGAAAGTCAGCGAATTGAACCTCAAACTCTGATTTGCTATGTGCCTGGATGATCGTAAATCCACTTTAGGATACATTTTTATGTTGATAGATGGTGCAGTATTATGGAAGAGTGCCAAGTAGACACTAGTGACTTCCTCGACCATGTATGTAGAGTTTGTTGCATGTTATGGAGCTGCTACATAGACTGTTTGGTTCATAAACTTGATTTCTGAGTTGTTTGTGGTAGATTTCAGTTATATTGTGATAATCTTATTGTAGTGTTGTTCAGTAACAACAACAAGAATATCACAGGGTTTAAGCATTTAAAAGTCAAATACTTGACCATATAGGAGTTGATTCAGAAGGGTGACGTTGAAGTGGAGCACATCAGGACTGAAAAAATGTTAGCTGATCCATCGATTAAAGGACTTCGCCTAGTAGTGTTTGTTAAACATATATCCTATATGGTTATGTTAAGGTCTTTAGACAGCAGTAGCTTAGGGATTGTTGTATTTACTCTTTGTATGTTTATATATTTATGATGTATTATGACATTATGATTATTTATTAATATAGATGATCATCTTCTTATCCTCAGTAATTGTGTATAGTCATAATGCAAATGAAAGCCTTAAGATTTGTGTTGATCTTAAGCATTTTAAAGGTCCTAGGGCATATATATAAAGATTGACCTTGAGCCTATATTATTTAGATACTTATACTTTAGTATGGATATTCATAAATTTAACATGACAAAGGGGGATATAAGTTTTTAATCCTATAAAGGTTCTCTAATACAATTTAGCATTTAGTTGGAGAATATAAAGGTTTTCTCTAATGTTGTTTAGCATTTGGTGAGAGAAAACTATTTTCTCTAATGCTGTTTAGCATTCAGTGAGAGAAAATAGGATTTCTCTGCTACAGTTTAACATATGCAATTTAGTATAAAGTTGGAGAAATTGAGACCTACAAACTAAGATGATACATTTTAGTTTGCCACACTCTGTTTTCCTATTCATGTTAGTGAGGTATTAAATATTGGTAATTATATTGGACCTATATCACACATGACACATGTGTTTGATATTTTTCAATATCTAAAGCCTCAGACGGACCGTTGGACTTCCATTACATTTGGATTAAAATTTTAAAATTTGGTACCAATATAGTAGTGCGACTTAACCGATATTTCAAACTATTTTTAAAACTTGAGTGAAAACAACAATTAATGTTTGTCCAAGGGGGATAATGTTGAACAATTTTGTCCTTCCTAAAATATTGGACAACATTAATTGTATTTTTTAGTTTTTCAATAACTTATCAGTTATGTAATTTGATTAAGATAAAGATAATAAAGTGACCCAATAAATGATCTAAATCAATGGGTCGAAGTCTGGGAGGAAAATGGATCCCGATTAGTATGAACCGAACTAATATCAAGCTTATAATGGGGAAGCCTGATATGGAAGCTATATAAAGGTTAAAGTCTCCTACAGTTGTTCATATCATTCATAAGCATACAAATGTTCTGACTTGTTAAGAGTGCTTACGTAATGAGAAAACTATAGAAATGCGGTAACCGGGTGTCCGTGAAGGTTTTCTTAAAAGGTCCCAGGAGATTGGAGCTCGATTCAACCTCAAAAACTGCTTTGGAAGTTCAGATAGAACCAAAATCAGGTATTCTGCATTTCCTTCGTTCTTAACCCTTTCATGAACGATCTGGGACACGTAATAAGGTCTATTCTACGTGTTACATTCACTGCATGACATAAAACAATAGAAATTTGACTAATGTTACTTTGAACGAAATCTATTCCCCTTGGTGTTTGTATTATCTTTTTTAATGTTAATTTATGTTTAGAATATGAAATTTTATTTGCTTATCTTTGCAGGCTTCTATAATCTTGTTTTAACTATGTACTTATTTTAATTAAAATTTTAAAGTACCAAAGCAAAAGTCCAAACATATAAGGAGCTCCAAAATGTGGCCATATAGGAGCATTATTCTATTCTTAGTGATACCGAATACCCTAGATCATATTTACTTCACTTTCCTTTAGTTAACTAATGACAACCTTGCATCTTTCAATACCACTCTCATATTTTTCGCTCTTATGGTGAGAGTTTGTTTTAAATTGTATTAGTAAACAACTCTAATATTGGAATACAATTACCAAATTCAAGAACCATAATTAAGTAGACAAGTTAAATAAATTGGTTAACCGATATTTAGACAAGTTATACAAAATTTCGTTATTAAATATTTCAATTCATTCTCATTGTTGGAATCAAATGCAAATTGTTTGGACTCAAAGGCAAACATATTCCTTTGACAATAATAATCTCCTTAATTCATTAGTGAATACATAAAACATGTTTCAATAGAAGTTTCAGCTAATGATTGAAATTTATATTATTTTTTCCTTGTCAGATAACATAAATATAACAATAAAGGACTAGCTTGAACATTAATAAATTGTTAATACTATGGGAAGATATATTCATATTTCATTGGATTATAAAAGGTCCTATTCTTTCATTTTAGGTTAAGTTGCATTTTCTTAATAGAAATTTCTATATTGAAGAGGTATAAGTACACACACAAAAAATGGTTGTGAAATTATATTGAGGAAGTAATTTGAGATGGGCAAATAGATAAAATGTTGAATCCTGTTATCGGAGCCCAACAATCCGGAGTCATAAAACATTAGCGTATTACCCTGGAGGGTTATTTCAATAAAATCTCGAATTATAGAAAGACATCAATGAGCCTACAATTTAATAGATCAAGTTATGATAAAAAATCCAAGGTATGATCATAACCAAGTCATGCTCTTCGAACCGTTTTTCTCAATTTCTTTCTATCAATTTTTTTCAAATCAACACCAAAGGCTACCAATTTTTATGTAGAGACAGAAAAATATGTTAGGAATCTATTTCTTCAAAAATCACTTCATTTGGAGGTCGGATGATAAAGTTATGACCAAAAGAATCAAACATGACTATGTCCTCAGTCATATTGTACCTGCTTTGGGACAATTGGCATAACTTTCCCTAGAGATATTGGATTGAGTCATTTTAGGACGGTTTTAAAGAGGACTGCGAGATCTAAAACTTTCATGAAGACCCCAAAGAGAGATTCTTTCATTTAGAGGGTCAAAAATGAGAATTTTCGAAAGTGTACAATGTATGTCTGTTAAACGGACATATACCTCCACCTAATGGACATACACGTAGGGGCCTTTCCAGACCCGAGAAGGCCCCCAGCCCCGTGTATGTGCGTTAATAGACTTAATGTCCATTTAACTGACATGGGCAAGGCTGGGGGTCCTTACAGACCCGAGAAGGTCCATTTAACGGACCTATTGTCCGTCTAATGGACATAGGTGATACCTAAGCCCCTCCAAAGCCTCTCCAATGGTTCCTACATCTATTCTAACATCACTTTCCCTCATAATCTTCTCAAATTCACCTCTTCTAGTGCAATACCACTTCATATCAATTCAACCACCAACTTTGTTCTATTAAATCCTCTAATCTCCGCTCATTTGATTCATCAATACCACAAATTCTCATCATATACTGTAGTTGTCTTGTATATACATCCTATGCAACATCACTACTTATAATGATCATATCTCTCAACTCCGATATCCAAAAATTTCATACTTTATACTGTTGGAAAGCTAAGAGGATAAGCTACAAATTTCAAAGGATAACTTTGTCTAATTTAGCGTAGATCAATCCAATTTTTCTTCTGAATTTAGTTCACAAATTTATACCCTTATCAAAAACTTGAAAAAAATGCAATATAGAGACTTGGAAAGTCATAAGCAAAAGCAATCATATTTCATTAATAAATCCAAACAGAGTTTGAGCCTAGCTTTAATTACATATCAATTATCCACATCGAACTTAATACAAATACAAAATACAAGTGTATGCTCATGGTTGATATGCCTATAAAGCTATCCAAATATCTAGTCACTAACTTAGTTGCAAAAGTCTCTAACTATCTAGGAGTTTGTCCCAATGCCTTATAAGGATCAATGATCTTCTTGTTATGCACCTGAGGAGTAGAAAATATGGAGCCACATGACTCAGTGGCTAATATATTTATAGCCATTGACAATGAGCCATACAATCAAGCATTTATACATATATATCTAGTAGTTCAAGCATTCTCAATTTTAGTTCCAAAACTCAAAGTTAAGCATATTACACATAAGCATCTCATGCTTCAAGCCTTCATACATGGCACACAATTATTCATCATGCTCAACAATTCAAATGCAATGCATAGTTAAATGGCTCGAGGGTTCCATGGAACGAAATGGTGAAACTGAAGTTCACACCATGAACAAAATGAGTCCACTTTTCGGAGCTCATATGCCACAAGCAGGCAACCGAAAGAAGGCTCTTCTTAATGTGCACATGATGAATGAAATGGTTTCTCTCTTTCCTCTACAAAAGCACATATTCATGCTCAATTCATTTCATCAATTGCTCATACTTTCATGCTTTTTTCCTCTTTTCATTTAATTCAAAATGTCATAACCCTTTTCAAGGTATAATATAGTCATAAATCATCATACATTTGAAAGCACTCACAACAATTCAATTTCAAGAAAATCAAATTCAAGTAATCAAACATACATACATATAGGCAAGAATTTGCTCAATTACACAATAACTATAAATACATTACCCACCTAAATCGTTTGCAAAAATTCAACTCAAGGTTGTCTTTCCTCTTGCTCTTGGGTAGGATTCTCTTGGTTTCCTCCTAAAATAACCAAGGTTCCATTCAAAACAATATTCTAATAAAATTCATAAACTTCAATAATCACAAAATGCAATAAATACAAATTAAGCTTAAACCTAACCTACCCACTGTTCATCTAAGTTAGAAAACCCAAGACCTAGTTTAGAAACCCTAGGAATCAAATGGGTTCCTTCTTCCTCTTCTTTCTTCCAACACAACACCTAGTCTCTCTCTCATCCCTTCATTCTCAACACAACCCATTTCTCTAATAAAGCAAGAAGAAAAGATGTTTAA
>JANIHZ010119361.1:0-14043 GCA_027478365.1 Erythroxylum rufum | reverse complement strand
TATTAACCCCTCAAGGTTACACGCACGCTCAAGTTTCATGATTTTAAGCAAGAGAGTTGGGTTCCGGTAACGGGATCTAACAGATGGTCCCTACCACGTATTGCATCAAGATATGTCTAACTCTCATCGATAGCTTGTTCGTGCCGAGACTGTCGCTGAATCCTTTCTTGTATTTGGTACTATTAGGAGGCAGTGTTTATATTAGTAGGTGATAATTATTAAGAATTAATATTAACGCATTTCACATACATTAAGTTTTCTACATCAAGTGCTGACGAACGTCACACCGTCATGTTTCTTAGTATGAGTGTGCAAAAAGAGCTAACGAAATGTAGGCCTCATGCCCATAGACTTTTTCTGCATGAGAATAAAATGTTATAAGTAAACTAAAATTTATAAAAATTTCGGCAGTGTTTCCTCTATTTTTATGATATTTATCCCCTGTTGAATAAAGAAAATAACTCAACACAACCATATATGACACCAGACATTTCTACCATTTTTATTATCTATAATACACATATTTTTATTCTAACATTCATACATCAATTTAAATTGAAATACAGCAAGGTAAAACAATTAGAATGTAAGTGTAAAGTTTAGATACTTACAAGTCTCTCTGCATGCTCTTGGTGGGTAATCCTCCGTATGTACGAGAAGACTCTCTCCCTCCGGTCGTCTATGTCTGTTGGTCTAGTTACGCTCTGAAATGGACATTGCCTCAGGTTATGTCCAATACTGTTGCTAATGACTCCATATTTGCTCAAAAATATAAGATGGTCGTATACCAGCCTTGTGTATTGCACCAATAAAGTTATGATAATGTGTACATGCTTGTTTCTCTCATACTTTATGTATGATCGTGTCAAATTCAGAATCTCAAAAAAATTCAATAAATACTTATAATGTAATAATATTTATCTAATTAATGTATACAAATTAATTAAAAAAGAAAATTATTTTTTGTTGTACCTCAAACTCCTAAAAGTGAAATGCCTTTGTGGCCTGAGAGATATTCTTCCATACATAACCCCCAGGATCAATCTTCTCCTTAAATTTGGATGTAATGTTTCTAGAGCACAGTCCAGACTGAATCAACCTAATATAAAAACAAATAATTTTAAACCATTTGTAAAAATTTAAAACCATAACTTAATTATAAACATATAGTGTTTCATGTAATTTCACTTACAGATTATTGACAATTGTTATGTAAGTTCTTCTATCAGGTCCCTCAGCTCTAGGCTGGCGGTCGTCTCCTTCATTCGATATAGGGGTAATGGATGATGCAGGAGTGGTGGATGGTGTAGCATGAGGAACAGTAAGTGATGCGTCATCTGCAACTGTAGTAGCTGGAGGGGGAGGAGGTGATTCAGTTGCAGCTGCAGAGTGTGATGGTTCACCTTAACAGTAAGTACCTCCGAATCGTTGTCTGAACTTGGGTTGCATTATATCACGTTGTCTCTTTGGTGGCATATTTCTACCTGAAATTCATTGTTTATTGAATTTTCTAGAAATATAAGAATTTGAATTCAGTATTTTACACAATATATTGAAAAGGAAATAAGGCAATTTGTTGAATATAATATTCAAGTACAACTTTAAATTAGAAGGTTAACAATTGTTACAGTCATAAAACAAGAGAAATAACAGTCCACACTCAATAGTATGCAGCTTGACCCCTAACTAGTAGGGAGGTTGTTTGACAAATTCTTATAGATATAACAATAAATCAACTTTAAAGCTGATTCTATAGTGTATTGCATCGATAAATGACAATGGTATAATTATTTTCTTGGATTCAAAGTGACATGAGAGTCGGTAAAGGTAAATCAGTCCCCGATGTCTGGATTCTCGAGAAGGGTCTTGATATGTTCGAACACACCAATTAAAACAATGATAGTTCTTCCCTCAAGCATAGGGTTTTTAACACCTTCTTGCAACTACGTTTCTACTATAGCTAAACTTGTAGAGGATATAGTGAATGAGTCGCCAAATTTAGTATGGAAGACAAACTCTCCAGATGAACTGCTAGTACGAAACGGTTTACCTAAAACACAATAAGTATAGAACTTAGATATTGTTAGATTAGAAAATCGTTAAACGAACCAAATTGGAGTGACATGCATACGTGAATGTCACTCCAATTTTGTTTCATTAAAGGTTTTCTAATCTAACAATAATGTCCAGATGAGTTCTGTAGAATTGACAAATTTTCCAAAACAACCGATTTTCCTAATCCTTTATGAATCGTTGTGATATCGCTCTCGCCTCCATGGGCATACATGTCATCTTCGAGATTCAAGGAAGCTTAAAGCAACATGTAGTATATATACTATCAAATGTGAATATATATAATAGCTTCATAAAAGGAAATGAGATGTACATAATAAAGAAAGTGACGTTGTTTAGATGATACTAAGCACCTTAAAGTAGAAGATCGCCCATGGAAGGCAAACGATCATTAGTTTATGAAGTGGAGATTTTTTCTGCATTGTTTACTCCTTCAGTAGGGACAAATTTGCCACATTTCTCCCAACGCAACGAATTAGTACCATTCGGAACTAGTCACCATGTCGACATTTCTTGATTAAGAATTTGAATTCAATATTTTACATAATATACTGAAAAGGAAATAATTAATTTGTTGAATATAATATTCAATTACAAACACAAATTAATCTCTATCATCACTTAATTGTAAATTACAATCATCTTCTTTTTTTTGAAGAATAAGAATCAAACTCTGGCTCCTTTTCAAATCTCTGGCCCTCATCATCATCTCCAGAGGAAATTTCAACATATTCGTTAGATGGATTGTTCAAAGGTTCATTGTCGTCATATGTGACAGATGCTTTTATTTCATAAACATCTTCCTAAAACGCTTCACTTTCAATTCTCTGTTCTCCTTTTCCATGTGATTCAAAAACACCTCTAGGTTTTACTTTGCAAATGGCTAACCAAACTGACTTATCTCATCGTAAGTTGGGAAAAGGGATATAACACACCTGTTTCACTTGCATTGCTAACATGAAACGTTTAAATTGTCTCAATCTTCTTCGGTTGTTGATTTCAACTAGATTGTATCGACTATGAACTTTTGTGCCAACATTTGGAGTCAGATCAAACCAGTCACACTTAAATATTACACTTTGCTTTATTGGAAATGCAGGGTACTCAATTTCAAATATCTTAATAATTTTACCATAGTAATCCATCAATTCTCCCTGTATGAAAACCTCATTATTTATTGTTGCCATACTATGACCATGATATTCTATATGATAATTGTATCCATTAACGAAATACACCGGATACGATTTAACAGTTTGCAGAGGTCCCTTCGCAGATCACATATTAACTTGTTCTCTATTGGATTTTCTAAGGCTTACACAAAAGAAGTTATCATATCAAACAGGATAATGTCATTTGAACACTTAAATCTTATATTTCAATCATTTCAATATTTGTAAGTGAAAACTTACATATTTCTCGAACCATGGAGGAACGTGTCTTCCAACTTCTTTATTGATATCATCCTCATGTCCACACACCATGCCAAGTTTGAAACATAACCATCTGGAAACTTTAGACTTTTTAACCATTCACACAATATTTCCTTTTGGTTTTTGTCAAAAGTGTAACATGCTTTCAGATATTTACCAGTGCGAACATTTTTATGTAACTCATTCCTTCTACAAAAAAGTTACAAATCAGCTTGTGATTTTACATTGTCTTTTGTCCTCCCTTCAATGTTCATTATGGCATTGAACAAATTGTTAAAAATATTTTTTCAATATGTATCACATCTAGATTATTACATATCAAATTAGTTTTTCAATATGGAAAATCCCAAAAGATGCTTCATTTTCTCTAACCAAAGTTTTTACTAATGCTTGTATTAACTTCATCAGCATCAAATTCTGTAATTTTCAGCAAGCCTAATTCCTTAACCTTCTTCAAAATCTCTTCACCAGCTTTATGAGGGAGAGGAGGTGTTTTTACTATCCTATTCTTAATGAACTTTTGTTTATTGCGTCTAAATGGATGATCTGGAAGAAAAAATTTCCTGTGATTGTCAAACCAACATGTTTTGCCCCCGTTTGGAAGATAAAACGTATCAGAATCATTGCCACAATAAGGACAAGATAATTTTCCTGCGGTGCTCCATCCAGACAATATGGCATATGCTAGAAAATCACTAATGATACACATCAAAGCCGCTCTTAACACAAAATTCTATTTTAGAGACAAATCATATGTCTGAACACCATATTCTCAAAGATGCTGCAATTCAGATATCAATAGTTGTAAGAATACGTCAATTTTATGCTTTGGATTTATAGGCCCTAGCACAATTACTGTCAAGAACATATATGTCTTTCATACACATCTATGAAGGTAAATTATAAAGAGTAATTATGATTAGCTATGATGAATATTGTTGGCCGGATTGACCAAAAGGTTGGAATCCATCCGTTGATAATCCCAACCTAACATTTCGACTTTCAGCTGCAAACTCAAGATGGATGTCATTGAAATATTTCCATGCCAGTGCATCTGATGGATGACTTATTATTCCATCTTCCTGTTCGTGTTCATTATGTCATCTCATGTGGGATGTAGTAACATCAGAAGCATATAGTCTTTGAAGTGTTAGAGTTAGCGGAAAATAATACATCCGCTTCTAGGTACTAATTTCTATTTTATAGAACGCTTTCTAGGCTTGAACCTAGATTGACCACAAAATTTGCACTCTTGTAATTCCACATCATCTCCCCAATACAACATACATCCAAATTTGCAACAATCAATCTTTTCAACAGGCAAATCAAGACCCCTAATAAGTTTCTTCATATTGTAAAAACTATCAACTATTGTATGATCAGGAGGCAATGATTCATTATACCATTCAAGAATTTTATAAAAACTACAATCAGAAATATGCCCTTCAGACTTTATGTTCAATATTCAAGCAATTGAAGACAATTGAGTCACTATCTCACAATTTGGCCACAATTCTTGGTCAGCTGAGTGTAGTAACTCAAAAAACAATTTTGCATATGGGTTTGATGCTTCAAGATTTTCTATATTTTCCTAAAAGGTATAACCGGCTGCATCATAAACCATTTGCATGTAAGGATTTTGCATTGCATCCATATTATTTGTTCCAAATCTAATCCTCCTTCAAACTCATTTAAGTTCACAGACGATTGTACTTGATTACCTCTTGAGGTGCTACAAGTCAATGGTTCCCCATGTCGTGTCCACTCAAAATAATTGGAGACAAACCCTTTTCTTAGAAAATGCCCATTAACTTCATTAATAGGAAGGAAACGAATGTGTTTACACTTTTTACATGGATATATGATCTTTGGGTCATCCATATATGCAGGTTGAGAATATGCATAATGAATAAAAGCTTCAACTCCATCAACAAACTCAGGATTAATGAAACCATCAGCTGTTAATCGTCTATACATCCAACATCTATCAACATTACTCATTTATACAAAACTGTTAATTTCAAACAGTGATTCCATAGTTAGTATCCTTCATGTTCCCTAAACTTTACAGAACATCTAAACTTTACATAACGTCTCCTAAGTATTAACCAATTAAATTAATCCCCAAAGTTTACACCTGTGAATCAACATAATAAGTTCTCGTTATGACTCCTAGGCTTGGGGTATTTTTCACCAAGCCTAGGAGTCACACTTAAGGACGTGAAAGGGAAAAGTAAGAGTTGCTTGATTTGGTATGGGAACATAAAATGAATTACTTAATTTTATAAAGTTAGAATTTTTAATTGAATGGTTTAGATATTGTAATTGAAATTTAAAATTAATGTTAGAAGTTTGATATTTAACCTAAATTAATTATATACTAGTAATAAATATAATAAGTAAAGATATAAATATGAATACTTTGATTAATAAATTATTGTAACACATACAAGTTATCTAATATGTTTAGAAGAAGATTATTATTATATTAAAAAAGATGCGTGCAAAGATTCGCACATGAAAAGTAAAGAGAACCTAATCATTTCAGAGAGCATCAATGAAATAACCCATTGACAAAATTTAGATATTTGGAATTATAAGTCAACCCCATCCTATATTAATTCATTAATAAACCAAAGTTCATACCATAAACAAGTTTCGGTTGGTGCAGGCTATTTACATTAAATATGTAGGAAGTTCAAATGAGAGGTTCAAACCACAAATAAATACCAACATTAAACCAAGCACACAAAAAGCTAGTAAATAACAAAACTCACTTACCTCAACTGACACGTAGAAGAAGTCATTGAAGCACGTGAAGGAAGAAGATGACGTAGCTAGAGTGAGCTGACAGCCAAATAAGATAACCAAAACAAAGCAAAGAAGACAATGAATTTCAAAACAGTACGCAAATTGATATAAATTCATGTTCAGAAATCTTAGTTATAGCATTTGATTGTTGCCATGTCATGCAAGAAAATCCAGTCATTTTCCTTTTAAAACATAAAAAGGATGATAAAAGTTCTCTTTTCAATGAAGTAAAAAGATGCAAAATGACTATGCTACAAAATATAGAAATAGATACAAATTCAATTAAAATGTGTGGAGAATCATTGTTGACATCATCAATTAGCAAAAGAAATGAATGTCAAAACTGAATACTTGCTGAAGCTTCTCTTCAGTCTCCTTGAAAATAGAAATATTGCTAACAAATGAGTTCCTACAACCAAGCAATAATCAATAAGATCTTTACCAGGAACATTAAGTATTTGAAGATCTTAAATTAACTGGATAACCTTTAAAATATTACTTTTACATCTTTTCCACTCAATTCCTTTAAATAACATCTTAACAATCTGGAGGCAACAATATATACATCCATAACATACTTATTACTAAATAAACAACATAAGAAATGAAAATCTGTGGCCATAGAGAAACCTAAAACTTTCAATACGAGGCATAATCAAGCAAGGCCAACAAAACAAGAAAAAAGTATAATCTAAGCCTTAATAATGTTTTATGGATTCCCATCAAACCAAAAACAAACAAAAAAGCTCTTATATAGAATTCCAGAATTGAGAACATTTACCTTTGATTGTAATATGTCAAAAAAAATTATGGTATTTAATCTAATAAGATGAAGAAGGAACTTGGAGAGAGAAAAGAGAGTTTGCTATATTTTCCATAAATATAATATTAAAATACATGACTTTTATGATTACTTATTTGTTGAAACTAACTAAAAGCATTGCCATATCCTTCTAAAGAAAAATATTGCTTTCATATGCCTAGTTGACTCTTAAGCAATGAATTGCTTTCGGTGCAAGAGAATGTCTGCTATATAATATTAGAACTCACACATTTTATCTTTTTTTACTGAAATTAAAAAGAATAGCTTTATGTTGCTTTCTTTTATATTAACGTTTCACAAATGCTAATATCACTTGGATAGAAATGTACATACGGCAATGAAATAAGAGATTACCAAAATCATAAGAATTAATAAATTGCATATGTTGGATCTTGAATTTTTCTAAATTTCTTGTAAATTGCTTAAATAGTTATTTATGTTTGTTTGTTGGTGTAATTTTTTATTTATTTTAGAATTGGGTCATTAGTTAGAACTTTGAGGGAAGGATTAGAAATTGAAATTAGAAGGAAGTGTTAGAGATTAAGTTAGCTTGAGTAGTTAGTAGAGCTATAAAAGACAAAAGAAGGGTAAAATGGGAAAGTCTAAGTAAGTGAGGGGCAAAATTGGAAGAATAGGCTAATTGGTGTCTTAAATTAAAAGGAGGAGGAAGGGAGAATCGTGAAAGCCATTAAGGGCGGAGAGAAAAACGTTAAATAGAGAGAAGAAGAAGAGAAAAGAAGAAAAAGAAGGGAAATCATCTTGCCAAGGTAAGTCTTACCTTCTTCTTCTTGCCTTGTTAGAGAAAGAAAGTATTTCGTGTAGAGAATGGGTGTTGGATTGGAAGAAGATGATTTAAAGAACCCATTTGATTTTTAGGGTTTCTAAGTAAGGTTTTAGGTTTCCTAACCTAAGTGGGTCATGGGTAGGTTAGATTTGAGCATAATCATTTTCTCATATGCTCATACTTTATGCTTTGTCTTCTTTTCGTTTAACACAAAAATCATAATCACAAACACACACATAGGCAAGTA
Organism: Erythroxylum rufum; assembly: GCA_027478365.1. Taxonomy (NCBI): domain Eukaryota; kingdom Viridiplantae; phylum Streptophyta; class Magnoliopsida; order Malpighiales; family Erythroxylaceae; genus Erythroxylum; species Erythroxylum rufum. Next base: position 5,872 of record JANIHZ010119361.1, on the reverse strand, counting down.
ACCCTTGTAAGGCATTTGGATACTCCAAGCTAGCTAGGCGTCTTTAGGATTAAGTTAGTAACACTAGGCTAGCTTTATAAACACATCAAACATGGAGCGTTCATTTGAATTTGTATTATTTTTATTAAGTTACTGATGAGCGTGTTGATTGTTATTAAAGTTAAGCTCGAATTGTGTTTGGTTTTGTTAATGAAATATTATTACTTTTGTTTATGATTTTTTTCAAGTTTTATATTACATTTCATACTTCAGGTCTTTTTAGGGATGAAATCAGTGTTCAAATTTCGAGGGAAAAATCCTAAATGATCTTGGTAGAATTGGTAGAAATTGTCTATTTGGAAGTTGCAGAGGATTTTTCCAGCTTTCCAACGGTTTAAAGTTTATAAGTTTTGGATACTGTAGTGGAAAGTTATGATCATTTGAAGTTTGTGATGCTGCATAGGGTGAACTTTCAGGACAACTGCATTGATTAGAAATTTTAATCCTTATAGAGGCAAAAATTGTTTTTAAGGTCTTCTAGACTTGTAGTCTAGAAGTCTTCTTTAAAACGGTCCAAGAATGGCCTTAATCTGATATCTGTAGTGAGAGTTATGCCCTTTTGATTGCTTTAGTCTTAGTATGATGTCATCTTCGTCTTAGCATGACGTCAGCTTCGCCTTAGTTTTTCGTCTTAGTATGATGTCATCTTTGTCTTAGTATGACGTCAGTTTCGTTTTAATTTTTCGTCTTAGTATGACGTCAGCTTCGCCTTAGTTTTTCGTCTTAGTATGACATCATCTTCGTCTTAGTATGACGTCAACTTCGTGTTAGTTTTTCGTCTTAGTATGACGTCATTTTCATCTTAATTTGACTTTTTCTTCGTCTTAGTTTGACCTTTTTGCTTCCTTCTTATGTTCTATTTTTGACCCTTTTAGGGGGCTGAATCTCTCTCCAAGTTCTTCACGAAAGTTGTAGATCTCGAAGTCCTCCTTCTAACCATCTAAAAATGAAATCAATCCGACTTCTGTAGCAAAAGTTATGACAATTGAGCCAAGGCATATACAATACGAGTAAGGTCATAAACATGCTGGATTCTTTTGGCCATAATTTTTCGTCCGACCTCCAAATTTAGTAATTCTCGAAGCGTTGGATTTCTATCACTTTTTTCTTGATTTCCATAAAAATTGATAGCTTTTAGTGTTGGATTCAAAAAGATTGTTGGAAAGGAAGTGAGGGTTCACAGAAGTAACCCTATAGGGAAGCCCGCTCTCGCTTTATGACTCCGGATAGTTGGGCTCTGAAAACAGGGTCTCACATCTTGTGGTATCAGAGCTTAAGTTTTTCCTAGGCTTAAAATGCATAGTGGAATGAATTGTTATGCTACGTGATTAATTGTTTGCATTATTAATTTGATTGAATTGCATTAGGTGATATGCACACCATGCATACATGTAGGAATTTAGACTAAATTGAAATTTAGTTAATCGGTAGTGTTTCTACTGTAGGAGTAAGATGCCACCTCGTAGAAGGACACGAGGAGTATTGCAAGGATCAATTGCACCTGACTCTCTAAGAAGAGAGGAGAGTACTAATGAGTTTGTAGCCCCAGGAAATGCTGAGGCTTCTGTAGGGCCTAGTAGTGAGCCCATTCGGTCACAATTGCAAGAGTCTTCTCTTTTGCAAGAGCAAGTGCCTGCTCCATTAGATCCGAGGATGTTTCAGGCATTTGCTCAAGCCATGGGCCAGATGCCACAATCTTCTATTTTGGCCCCAAGTAAGAAGGGAAAACAGTTTGACAAGCTTAGGAAGTATGGAACAGTGGATTTCTATGGGACCATGGATCCAGAAGAAGCCTAAACTTGGTTGAGAAAGACTGAGAGAATACTGGATCAGATGGATGCTAAGGATGATGAGAAGGTTGTGTATGCTGCAAGCCTGTTACAAAGAGATGCTCTGCATTAGTGGGAGAGTGTGCCGGAGAGCCAGATGAGACCATTAGTACTAGCATGGAAGGATTTCTTGACGGTGTTTAAGAAGAAGTACCTGTCTGAGGTGTATATTCAGCAGAAGTAGAGAGAGTTTCTGAGTCTCACCCAGAGGGAGATAATAGTGAGTGAGTATGAGTGTCGATTTACACAATTGGCCCGTTATGCAGTTGAGCTAATGATGAGTGAGGCAGTTAAGTGTTGTAGATTCGAATCGAGTTTGCACCTAGCCATAAGAGAGAAAGTGGTGGTGCAGAATTTTAGTGACTTCCAGCAGTTAGTTGAAGCGGCCTCAAGGGTGGAGAACATTGAGAATATCAAGAGTGCCGTGCACAAAAAGAGCAAGGGGAGAGAACAGTTTAAGAGGGGAGGTGGTACTTTTATTCTTGAGAGAAGTGCCAGGACTTTCCTTGTACAGTCTGAGGAGAGGAGTGGTGGGGCAAGCAGACCTAAACCGATGAGAGCTCTTACTGTTTCTCATCAAGCCTCAGCGGTGGGAGGCAGTAGAAGGGGTGAAGGTGACAAGCACTAGCTAAGGTGTTTGCAATGACACGGGAGGATGCAGAGGCAGCTCCAGAAAGTCGTAACTGGTATGGTTAAACTATTTGATGATAATATTGTTGTTTTGACAGATCCGGGTTCTACTCATTCGTTTGTGTCATTCATTATAACTGTGAATGGTGGAGAATTGAGCCCATTGGGTACTCCTTTGATGGTGAGTACTCCAATAGGCCAATGTATTATTATTAGTCAAATATTTAGAGGTTGCGAGATATTTATTGGAAAGGAACAACTAGTAGTGGATCTAATGCCATTGAGGATGGGAGGATTATATGTGATTTTGGGGATGGATACCTTAGAGAAATATAATGCCAATTTGGATTGCAAACGGAAGATCGTGGAGTTCGAAATTGGTAATGGCAGAACGACGATGCTTATGGGGGACAGAAATGCGAGTCCGACTAAAATGGTTTCGACATTGACAGTAGAAAAATTGATGAGGAAAGGATGTGAAGCATATTTGGGCTATGTAGTAGACACAAAGGCAGATAGAGGGAAGTTAAAGGAAATATCTGTGGTCACGGAATTCCTGGATGTCTTTCTCGAGGAATTACCAGGACTACCACCACCTAGAGAAATTGAATTTCCCATTGAGCTTCTTTTGGGCACAATGCCAATCTTGATTCCGCCTTATAGAATGGCTCCGGCGGAATTGAAGGAGCTTAAGGAGCAGTTAGAAGATTTACTGGAGAAAGGGAGCATAAGGCCGAGCTCTTCACCTTGGGAAGCTCCGGTCCTTTTTGTAAAGAAAAAAGATGGATCGTTGAGGATGTGTGTAGATTACAGGAAGCTCAACCATGTCACTATCAAGAACAGATATCCGCTCCTCCTCATCGATGATTTATTTAATCAATTGCAAGGGGCAAGAGTTTTTTCGAAGATAGATTTGAGATCGGGATATCACCAATTGAGGATAAAGGAGTCCGATGTGTTATAGACTACTTTTAGAACACGGTATGGCCACTTTGAGTTCTTGGTCATGCCTTTTGGGTTAACGAATGCACCTGCGGCCTTCATGGACTTGATGAATCAAGTCTTCAAGCCTTTCTTAGACCAATTTGTCATAGTCTTCATTGATGATATATTAGTTTATTCCAAGAGTGACAAGGAGTATGAAGAACAATTGAGGCTTGCTTTGAAGACATTAAGGGAGGAGGAGTTGTATGCCAAATTTGATAAATGTGAATTTTGGCTAAGGAAAGTGGTGTTCCTTGGACATGTAATTTCAGAAAAAGGGGTGCATGTGGATCCGAGGAAGATAGAAGCGGTTGTGAGATGGAAAGCACCTAAGAATGTAACTGAAGTGAGAAGTTTCTTGGGATTAGCCGGGTATTACAGAAGGTTTTTGGAGGGCTTTTTTATGATAGTTGCTCCGCTTTTCAAATTGACAAGGAAGAATAAGAAATTTGTGCGGACTGAGGAGTGTCAGAGCAGTTTTGAGGAGTTAAAGAATACGCTTGCAACTGCACCAATTTTGACATTGCCTTCCAATGATGATGGATACATAGTGTACAGTGATGCCTCAAGGAAGGGATTAGGGTGTGTGTTGATGTAAGGAGATAAAGTGATTGCCTATGCTTCTAGGCAATTAAAGCCTTATGAGATGAACTATCCTACACATAACTTGGAATTGGCTGCCATAATTTTTGCATTGAAGATTTGGAGACATTACTTGTATGGAGTCACTACTGGGGTATTTACAGACCACAAGAGTCTTAAGTATTTGATAAGCCAGAAAGAGTTGAATTTGAGACAAAGAAGATGGTTAGAGCTACTGAAAGATTATAACTTGATGATAGACTACCACCCAGGAAAAGCTAATGTAGTAGTGGATGCACTGAGTAGGAAGTCCACTATGGCATATGTGGAAACAATGTATGTTTCTTTGTTGAAGGAATTAGCTAGGTTTAAGGTAACATTGAGACAACTTGAGCCTGAATATATATTGGCTAATTTTAGAGTGAGGCCAGTATTGAATGAGAAGATTAGGGAATTGCAAGAACAAGATGAATATTTGAGCAGGCTCGGAGAAGAGATTAAAAGTGGTAAACCTTCTGAGTTAGGGATAAGAGAAGATGGATTGATGGTGATGGGTAACAGATTGTGCATTCCAGACATGTTGGAGCTGAAGGATGATATTCTTGATAAGGTGCACAATGTTCCTTATGTAATGGACCCGGGGAGTACGAGGATATATCGATATTTGAAAGAGCATTTCTAGTATAAAGGAATGAAGAAAGAAGTCGCAGAATATGCTAAAAGATGCTTAGTGTGCCAGCAAGTCAAGGTTGAGAACCAAGCACCTTCAGGTAAGCTTAAACCCTTGTCAATTCCAGAATGGAAATGGGAGAAGATTACAATCGATTTCTTGATGGCATTGCCAAGAACCAGTAGGAAGCATGATGTAATATGGGTGATTGTAGATAGGTTAACCAAGTCTGCTCATTTCTTGCTAATTAAACAGACGGATTCATTGAATGTGTTGGCTAAGAAATACATAGATGAGATAATAAGACTTCATAGGATTCCAAGTTTGATAGTCTCGGATAGAGATCCCAGGTTCACCTCCAGGTTCTGGGAAAGCTTACAAGAAGCTTTGGGAACTAAGTTATATTTTAGCACGGCTTTCCATCCACAGACTGATGGAAAATCAGAGAGAACGATACGAACTTTGGAAGCAATGTTGAGAGCTTGTGTTATGGATTTTAAAGGCTCATGGGATGATCATTTGCCTTTAATCAAATTTGCTTCTAATAATTCCTATCACTTGGGAATTCAGATGACACCATATTCTTTATGGTAGGATGTGCAAAACTCCTATTTGTTAGGATGAGGAAGGTGAAAGAAGCTTTTAGGGCTAGAATTGGTGCAAGTTAAAGTCGATGAGATTAAATTGGTAAAACAGAGACTTATAGTTGCTCAAGACAGAATGAAGAGCTACACAGATGCTCATAGAAAAGAAATGGAATTTGAAGTTGGAGACAAAGTGTTTCTTAAAGTTTCTCCATGGAAGAGAGTTTTGAGATTTGGTAAGAAGGGCAAGCTAGTCCAAGATACATAGGCCCTTATGAGATCATTGAGAAGATTGGGCCTTTAGCCTATAAGTTAGCTTTGCCAGTGGAATTGTCTAAGATTCACAATGTCTTCCATGTATTGATGTTGAGAAAGTATCGATCAGACGCTTCACACATAGTTCAACCTTCAGAGGTCCAATTAGGGGAGGATTTGACATATGAGGAGCAACCAGTGGAGATTTTGGATTCGAAGGAGAAGGTTTTGAGAAACAAGGTTGTGAAACTAGTTAAAGTCTTATGGAGGAACCATTCGACAGAGGAGGCGACATGGGA
>JANIHZ010119358.1:0-14045 GCA_027478365.1 Erythroxylum rufum | reverse complement strand
CTTGTCTCTACTCCATTTATCATGCAATTTGTCACCCAAAACTCCAATGACTCATAACAATAATTCCTAAAATCATGGATCAAACTTTACGATGCCATTAGACAGTAATTGTCTATTTCCAGTAACCAATCAACCAATCAATCTCCCATATTACCCATATACCAAATTTTTAGGGGTCTAACCCTTTGGATGGAAACGGGATGTTACATAATAGTAGGGAGTACAGGAGTGATCAATTTTTAAAAGTTTGCAAAGATGAAGGTATTGTTATACACTTCACAGTCGGGGATACACTATAACAAAATGTGGTGACAGAACGTATAAACTGTACATTGCTGGAGAAAGTTTGGTGTATGTTGTCCAATGCTAGGTTGAGCAGAGAATTTTGGGCTAAGACTGTTACATATACATGTCATCTCATCAATCGCTTTCCATCAATTGCCATTGGTGGTAAAACATCTTTGGAAAAATGGTTTAGAAAACCTGCTATAGATTATGATTCCTTACATGCATTTGGTTCCACTGTATAATATCATGTTAAGTAGTTAAAGTTGGATCTACGTGCAAAGAAAGTAATTTTCATGGAGATCACCTTTGGTATGGAAGGATATCGTCTTTGGCCCCCAAAATCAAAGAAAATAATTTTCAGCAAGGATGTTACCTTTGATGAATCTACCATGTTAAGAAAGGTGACAACTGAAAATATTGAGCAGGCAACTGGTACTGTAAAACATGTGGAGTTTGAAGGGAGAATTGTTATCCTAGCAAATGATGACGTAGATGCAGAAACTTTTATGGTAAAAAAGAAGCTAGATGAAGAAGAGGTTCCAACCCAAGAACCTCAATAGCAACAATTACAAATTGCATTAAGAAAGACAAAAGGGAACATTCAAGTACTTGCTTGTTATGTTAATATGGTGGCTTATGTATCTCCAATTGAAATTGATGGCATTCCTAGCATTTATAAGGAAGCAGTACAAAGTTCAAAAGAAGATAAGTGGAGGATAATAATGAATGAAGAAATACATTCCCTTCATAAGAATCAGACATGGAAGCTAGCTTGTCTACCAAAGGGAAAGAAGACAATTGGATGCAAATGGGTATTTGCAAAGAAAGATGTATTTCTTGACAAGAATAATGTTCGCTACAAAGCAAGGCTAGTGGCCAAAGGCTATACTCAGACGGAGGGAATTGATTATAATGAAGTTTTTTCTCTAATTGTAAAACATTCATCCATTCGAAATTTATTGGCTTTGGTAGCATAGTTTGATATAAAACTAGTTCAATTGGATGTAAAAACTGTGTTTTAACTTGGAGACTTAGAGGAGGAAATCTATATTACTTAACCAAGAGGTTTTAAAGTTCTTGGAAAAGAGAATATGGTGTGCAAACTTGAAAAATTGTTATACAAATTGAAGCAATCTCCAAAGCAGTAGTACAATTGATTTGAAAAGTTTATGATGGGACAAAAGTACACAAGAAGCAAATACGATCACTTTGTGTATTTTCATAAACTACAAGATAGATCCTACATCTATCTTATCCTGTATGTTGACGATATGCTGATAGTTTCAAAGAAACTAAGAGAAATTGAGAGATTGAAGATTTAGTTGAATCGAGTGTTTGAAATGAAGGATCTAGGTAAAGCTAAGAAGATTCTCAGCATAGAGATAAGCAAAGGTAAGGAATTATAGAGACTTTGTTTGACTCAAAAACAGTATCTGAGAAAGGTACTAAAATGTTTTGGCTTGAATAAAAAGTCAAAGTCTGTTAGTACTCCGCTTGCTCCTCATTTCAAGCTCAGTGCATCTTTTACCTTATGCAAATATTGTTGGTAGCTTGATGTATACTATGGTATGTACAAGGCCCGACATTTCACAGGTAATTGGGGTTGGAAGCTGGTATATTCATGATCTTGGAAAAGAGCATTGACAAGCTATGAAATGGATTCTATGGTACATTCTGAACATTGTAGATGTTGGTTTGGTATTTCAGCGGGATAAGCAAGACGGTCAATATGTAGTTGGATATTGTGATTCTGACTATATTGGTGATTTGGACTCGCGTTGATTAATTATTGGATATATGTTTACTTTTGCGAAGGCATTAGTTAGCTGGAGGTCTACCTTACAGTCAACAGTTACTTTGTCGACTACGAAGGCAAAGTATATGGGAGCTACAGAGGTTGTGAAGGAGGCAATTTGACTTCAAGAATTGCTTGGTGATTTAGGGGTTCGACAAAAGCACATCAAAATGCATTGTGATAGTTAGAGTGTTATCCTTTTAGCAAAGAACCAAGTTTTTTTTTGGTAAATCAGTAGTTTATATAAAATAAGTAAAAGTTATGTACAATCTAGAGAATGCCCATGCTGCAAATCTCTTACCTAAACCAAAAGGGATAACCTAACGTGAATTCATGAGGAACCCTACAAAAATGTTCCTTATGACTATAGACCACAACAGTAAGCCCATACATATCTACCTACCAAGATGACCTTCTATAAAAGGATCATCTTACCAGTAACACAACCATTTCCATATAAACATTTTACAACAAAAAATTCATTTAGTTAAGCCTTCCTCTACAAAGCCATAACTTCGTGCCAACACATTATAAGTAGAAGAATCCTAGTTTTGTTCTTCTAATTTTCTGAACAATGTGGGATCTACATTGCTTTGAGTACGGAAGTTGATAAGGGAGAGCCCTTCTCCCTTGCTACTAGCTTTCAATTTGTTCACTGTTGAATTTTTTCTCACCTCTCTCCTCACCTTCCTTGGTAAACCCCTAATGGAGTTTCTGGATTTTAAGCAACCAACCATGGGGGTAGGGGATCTTCTACTATTAGAACGTGGAGTTAGCATAACCTTCATTTTAATCTTCTTATCTACTGCGAGGGAGAGTCCATTGTCGAAAGAGTTCCCTCCTGTATCAAGCAACACCGCGCTTCCAAGTCTATTGCTTTAAGGTTTTTTGGAGAACGAAGCATTTCCTAACTCTGATGTCTCCCCTACTGTAGATACCGATGAGGGATTGGATTTCCCTCCATTTTCCTGAGCCTGAAATCAAAACCTGCAGACATTACATTAGAAAAATAAACACTCAAACAATTACCTTCTTTCGGTGTTTGAGTTGAGTAGTTCCATAATTTGAAAGATCATTCTAGTGTTGATGCTCCCAACTTCCGAGGCTTTATCTTTGAAGGTTCGAAGGTTTCTTTCAGTTCAAAGTTTGTACACAATAACAGAAAGGAGGGTAATAAAGATATTGATGTCATAGTTTTTGAAATTTGGGGGCTGGTTGAACCAATTTAGAATGGAATGAAGGTTTGTCAGGTTAGGAAGATACATTTGAAAGTGGTTAAGGCAGTGTAACCACACTATTTTAGAGAAAGAACATTCAAAAAATAGGTATTCAATAGTCTCATTGTTCGAGGCACACAAGGAGTAGTGATTTGGGGGTGTGAAGGTAAAGGAGTTTATCTCTTGTTTGAAACTTATCAAGAAAGGCTAACCACAATATGAAGGAATACCTAGGGCTTTTTCTTTTATACCATACCAGTTTATGCCAAGGAACACTCTGGTTAGGGGATGTCATGGAATTGTAGGAAGAAGCATTTGTATACGTTTTTGAAAAGTTTGCTAGCCATTCCAAATGATCAGGTCTTGTACAATCTGGTTGATACAGGAGAGGCTCTAGAGTACTTATGGTCTCAACTGTTGCCTCTTACCAGCACCATGCATTGTTCCTGATTACTTCGGACACTCTTGCAGTCATAGGTAGCTCCGACTTATTGATCACTCTAGGTGTTGATAGATCCTTCAAGATATCTCTAAGATGCCAAGGATCCTGCCATAATAAAGTAGAGTTCCCATTTCCTATCCTAAATCTGAATTGGTTCCCACTTTTATCCCTAACATGTAAAATCTTTCTCGAACTTCACGAACTATAGTTGGTAGGTTGGGCAGCCAAAAAAAAAATTCTTCTTAGAATTATAGTGTGCACCCACTTAACCTATATAGCTTCACTATCATTAAACATAATCCAGATTTTTTTCCCTATCAACACCTTATTCTAAATAGACAAATGCTTAATACCTAATCCTCCCTCTCGTTTAGGTCTACAAAGATCATTCCATTTAACCTTAGCATGAGCTTTTGTCTCCACCTTCCCAGACCATAAGAAATTCGTAAGTTTTGTCTCTATTTCCTTAAAAATAGAAGAACAGAGAATGAAATGACTAGACCAATACACCTGAAAAGTAGAGAGGACAGAAATAACCAATTGAAGTCTACCAGCATAGGAGAGATTTTTATAATTTGTTAATTCTGGCATTAATTTTATCCAACAAGGGTAAACAGTCTCTCCTAGACAACCGACTTGTTAAGAGGGGTACCCCCAGATATCGAATGGGAAGGTTACCTCTTTTAAGACCCGATATGATTTGCATTTAATAGGCCATATGGTCCATTTTAGGAGATAAAAAGAATTGACCCTTGGAAAAGGTCCGCATGCAATTAAGTAAAGTTTGGGCCGAAGCCAAATCGGTATGACAGAACAACAAAAGATCATCAGCAAACAAGAGATGGGTGAGTTTAAGAGCTTTACACCTCCAGTGGTATTTAAAGGAAGTACTAGCATCGATACAAGCATTCAGGCTCCTTGAGAGTACCTCCATACAGATAATAAAGAGAAAAGAAGATAAAGGATCCCTTTGTCCTAAGCCTGACTTTCCTCAGAAAAATTTTAAGGAGGACCCATTGATCAATATAGAATAAGAAGGAGAGGTTATACATTCTTTGATCCAACCAATGAACTTAAGAGGAAAGCCTACATCTACTAGTACATTCAAGAGGAAATCCCATTGAATCGAGTCATAGGCCTTTTGTAAATCCACTTTAATAGCACATCTCCTATGGTTATTAGAAAGGTAGTAATTCTTGAAAATCTCTTGAGCCAACAAGATATTATCCCCTATTCGATGGTTCTTAATGAATGTACTTTGATTTGGGCTGATAATGTGAGGGAGTAACTCTCTAAGCCTATTTGCCATTATTTTTGCAATCACCTTATAAATCATGTTACAGCAAGATATTGGCCTATAATCAACCACTGTGGAGGGAAGATCTTTCATAGGAAGAAGAGAAATAAAAGTGAAGTTAAGCTCTTTGAGTAATCTCCCATGTTGGAAAAAGTCTTGGATGGCTCTAGTAACTTCCTCCCCTGTAATATGCCAAGTATGTTTAAAGAAGAAACCATTAATCCTATCTGGCCCAGGGGCCTTATTCATATTGAAAGAGTTGAACACATCCCTAATCTCTTGTGTTGAGACTTCAACAATGAGGTTGTTTGTAAGATTATCGGGTATCGGATGAGCGAAAAGATTTTTCACATACTCTTTAGAGGGGAGAAGGTCTTTTTTATTCCCAATAGTGCTTTGAAAAAAGCCTCTGATTTGTTCTTGAATCTCTTCAAAAGCAACAATCCTATTACCATTACCCACTATTAAAGAGTAGATGTTGTCTCTGTTTCTATTTGACAAGATTGAATTGTGAAAGAATTTGGTATTTCTATCCCTCTCTCTGAGCCATTTAATACGAGAAGATTGTTTATAGAACTTGATCATCTAAAGCTCTAATCAATATTAATGGCTTCAGTTTCCTTGGTAACCAGTTGAGGCCTACTAGGCAAGTGTCTCATTTGGTCTTGGATATTATTAAGAACAACTTGACAATTTTCAACTCTAACATTCACATCACTTATCTGATTAGAGTTAAGTAATTTTAGCGCATTTTTAACCAATTTAAGCTTGGACACAATACAGAACATAGAAGTTCCTTGGATATGAGAAGTCCAAGCTTCTTCTACTGTCTGAATGAAATTAGGCTGTGAGGTTAGGAAGTTGGAAAACCTGAATGGAGAAGATCTCTTCTACATATCTAGGAAAATTCTATCTAGAAGATTGAGTTTTAAGTAGGACCGTTTGTGATTCCTCCAATCTTTTCTGAGAATTTACCTGGTGTAATTTTCAGTATAATCGTTCACATTCTATTCACCTAGGTAACAATGCTAAAAGTGAATATATTATTATTGAAAAAAATTTGCCCGCATTTCGCAACAGGAGAAGCTAATTCTTGTAATGTGTTTGAACGAGCCACGTACAAGAAGATGGTATAACAATGAAGCTAACTTATTACGTACCATTAAATACTAGTCTTGTTATGATTGTTCAATTACAAAATGCACTATTGTCAGCCTTTGATAAGAAGAAATGCATTGATTCAATGCACGAATGTCCAACCTTACTTTGGAAAGTATAGATAAACAGGTATGGATCCATGAGAATATGTTACGTGCCTTGTTTGTATAGTCCATGTTCAGCATGTTTTACACGTTCTTACATTGTCATATTACCACGTCCAGGCACTGTCAAGTTAGATAGCAATGCCCACAAAGCTAGTCACATAGAGATCGTGGGATTTAGTCAGTTAAAAAATTAGTTTAATGGTTGCTATTTTGTAGCACCCAAACGTCCATCAGAGTCTTATATATGTCTACGTCAGATTGTTTAAAGGTATCAGTAAGTTTATCCAGAGTTTATCTCTAATTGGAGGCCGGTTTCCCTCGATCAAACCAATTCTCAAATTCTTTACTCCACCAAAATCTGTCGAGTCTGTAGCATTCCTCTTAAGATAGGTAAGCACAAGAATTTGAACACCAAACGTGATCCTACTTCTTCCACAAGACCTGTTACAAGGTCTACAAAGCAACTACCTAACATTGTGGTATCATAGCCAACCATGGAAGACCAACGAATCAGTAGGCTTGAGGCTAACGTTGGCTCTTTGAGCAACACACAAGAGTAATTGTTCAAGGAGATGCAGGACATGTTTGCTGCCATAAATGTTCGTCTCGACCAGCTTATGTCTACTCCTATTCGTGAACAAGGGGAGGATTCCTCAAATTGTTTGAGGCAACTTAACACACATGGAGCCAATAATGTCATCCCCAAGCTCACTAAGTTGGATTTTCCACGGTTTGAAGGTACTGGGGATCCTACTAGCTGGATTTGCGTGCAGAACAATTTTTTGAGTTCCAACAGACAGCTATAGAAGATCGGATGCCGCTTGCCGCTTACCGTTTGGAAGCTGATGCTCAGTTATGGTATCAACTTGTAAAGGAGGAGCAAGCTTATGTCACTTGGGATGCTTTAAAAGAAGGATTGCATGCTCGTTATGGTCCCACTCAATTTGATGATTTCTTCGGTGACTTGACTAAGCTCAAGCAAAATGGGGCAGTGCGCTAGTATCAGGGCCAATTTGAAAGGCTGTTAAGTCGATGTGGGAAGTTGACACCATCACAGCAAGTCGGTTGCTTTGTTAGCGGGCTTAAGGACAATATTCGTGTTGATGTATTGGCTTCTCGACCAATAACTCTTTCAGCTGCAGTCGGTTTAGCACGGCTCTACGAGGCTAAACATCGAGCCTCGAGCAAGGTAAATTCTTTAGAAGCAAAGAAGGCTAAATCTCCATTCTTAAGCCCCACACGTTCGTTAATTCCAACCATCAAAAGGCTAACACCCGTTGAGCTCAAGGAAAGGCGTGACAAAGGCTTATGTTTAAATTGTGATGAAAAATTCGGCCCCGGCCACAAATGCAAGAAGTTATTCTACATTGAAGGATGCTGGTCCGATGAGGATGGCATTGATGGAGATAATGAAGAAGCAGAAACTACACGACTAATTGAGGAAACCCCAGAGATTTCCTTACATGTCATGGCGGGGACCCAAACTCCACAAACCATGAAGGTGAAGGGCTACGTAGGAAAGTATGTCATTTATACCTTGATAGACTCAGGTAGTACTCATAATTTCTTGAGTGAAAGGTTAGCCGTTAAATTAGGATTACAAGCTAACTGTGCAGGTCATTTCGAAGTCGTCGTTGCTAATGGAGAAAAATTAAAAAGCCCAGGAAAATGCCAAATACAGCTGAAGCTTCAGGGTGTGCCAATCAATGTGGAGTTTTTCATCCTACCTTTAGAAGGTTATGATGCTGTGTTGGGGGCTCAATGGCTTAGAACACTAGGTCCCATTCTTTGGGATTTTAGCAGGATGTTGATGCAATTTTCACTTGGTCGAGAAACAGTCCACTTATGGGGAATTACTACTCCAGCAAACAGAATTATAAGTGAGGATGAATTTGCACGGGAGCTCAAAAGGAAAAAGCAGGGAGTTTTGTTGCAATTAAACTCTCTTGCCTTAGCAATTCCTCAATCACCTGAAACTGTTAACGAGGGGAACGATCAATTACAACAGTTGCTATCCATGTATGAAGAACTGTTTGAAGAACCAACGGAGCTGCCACCACCACGATCATATGATCATCGGATACCATTGATTCCGAAAAGCCAACCCATATGTGTTCGTCCATATCGGTATCCGCACTTCCAAAAGGCAGAAATCGAAAGAATTGTAGCTGAAATGCTTTCTTCAGGTATGATACGTCCTAGCAATAGTCCTTACTCTTCTCCAGTCCTCTTAGTCAAGAAGCATGATGGTTCTTGGAGGCTTTGTGTTGACTATCGAGCCTTGAATCAAATCACTATCAAGGACAAGTTCCCAATTCCGGTCATAGATGAGCTGCTTGATGAATTACATGGAGCCAAATATTTTTCCAAGTTGGACCTGCGATCTGGATATCACCAAATTCGGATGCAAACGGAGGACATTCCAAAAATCGCATTTCGTACTCATCAAGGGCACTACGAGTTCCTTGTAATGCCATTTGGTCTCACAAATGCACCATCAACTTTTCAGTCACTCATGAACGAGATCTTCGAAAAGCAACTCTGTAAGTTTGTTTTGGTATTCTTTGATGACATTCTCATTTATAGCAAAACATGGAAGGATCATTTGGAACATGTTGAAATCGTATTGTCCATTTTAAAGTCTAACAAGTTATTTGTTAAGATGGGAAAATGTCTATTTGGCCAAACACAGATTGCATATCTTGGTCATATCATTTCTCTACATGGTGTGGCAGTAGATCAAGATAAAGTGGCAGCCATGATAGATTGGCCAAGACCCACTACAGTTAAATCCCTTCGAGGATTTCTTGGGTTAACAGGGTATTATCATAAGTTCATTAAAGGGTATGGCACAATAGCAGCTCCTCTCACTTCCTTATTAAAAAAGGATTCTTTCTTATGGAATTCTGCGGCAGAAACAGCCTTCGTGCAATTGAAGCAGGCGATGCCGCAATCACCGGTGCTAGCACTTCCAGACTTCTCAAAGCCCTTTATTATTGAATGTGATGCGTCGGGCAATGGTATTGGAGGGGTTCTAACTCAAGGGCAACGACCAATAGCTTTTTTCAGTCAAGCTCTGTATGGAAAAAATTTGGCATTGTCAACATACGAGAAGGAAATGTTGGCTTTAGTCCAATCAATCCAGAAGTGGCGTCCTTATTTGTTAGGACACAAGTTCATTGTCAGGACTGACCAGCGGAGTTTAAAGCACTTATGGGAGCAAAGGATTACTACTGTAGCACAAAAAAAGTGGCTCACTAAGCTGATGGGATATGACTTTGTCGTGGAGTACAAACGAGGGAGCCAAAATAAAGTGGCTGATGCTCTATCCCGTCGTGAAGAAAATGGGGAATTAAATGCCATATCTCAACCTCTCCCCAGCTGGTTGGAGTCTACTAAGGATGAAGTTCAAAGTCATCCTCAATATCAACGACTTACCAAGTTATGCCAAGATGGAGAGCTTTTGGGTCTTTGGGAATTCAAGAAAGGTATTCTATTTTTCAAAAACAGAATCTACCTATTACCAGAATCTTCACTTACTACCACCATAGTCCAAGAAATGCATTCTAGTACTCATGAAGGCTTCCACAAGACGCTACAAAGGATCCGATCTGTTTTTTATTGGAAGGGCATGCAACAACAAGTCAAAGACCTCATTAAGCAATGTGATATTTGCCAACGCCATAAGGCTGAAACTGTACAACCAGCCGGATTGCTTCAGCCATTACCAATTCCAGCTCAGGTTTGGGCTGACATTTCCATGGATTTCATTGATGGACTGCCCTTGTCTAAAGGGAAGAGTACTATCTTCGTAGTGGTAGATCATTTATCAAAATATGCTCACTTTATTCCAATTTCTCATCCTTATACTGCCAAAAGTGTAGCACAAGTGTTCTTTGATCAAGTTTTTAGGTTGCATGGCATGCCACAATCAATTGTTTGTGACCGAGATCCCACATTCACTGGCGTATTTTGGAGGGAGCTATTTCAATTAAATGGGACGAGTTTCAATTTTAGCTAGTCCTATCATCCTCAAACTAACGGCCAAACGGAGGTGGTTAATCGCACGGTGGAGATGTACTTGAGATGTTTCACTAGCTCTAGGCCAAGTGATTGGGTGAAGTGGCTTCCATCGACAGAATTCTGTTATAATACCAGCTGGCACAGCTCCATCAAAAAGACTCCGTTTGAAGTAGTATATGGATGCGCACCTCCAACTTTGCTTTCTTATGTTCCAGGAACTGCAAGAACTGAAGTCGTGGATCAAGAGTTAAAAACTCGAGATCAAGTGCTCAAGGAAGTACGAGAAAATTTGCAAGAAGCTCAAGCACGTATGAAAAGGATATATGATCAACACCATGTGGACAGGGAGTTTGAAGTAGGGGATTGGGTCTACTTAAAACTTCGACCGTATAAGCAAAACTCAGTTTCCTTGCGCAAGAATCTCAAGTTATCACCCCGATTTTATGGACCTTTCAAGGTGTTACAGCGAATTGGTGCAGTAGCATACAAGCTGGACTTGCCTAGTGGCTCTCGGATTCATCCAATTTTTCATGTTTCCTGTTTGAAGAAAAAGCTAGGCGTCAATGAAGTTATGCTTCCCTCCCTTCCACCTTTGCAGCATGGGAAGGACCAGTTGCTGCCAGCTCCTCAAGCCATCCTTGACAACAGGAAGGTGAAGAATTGTCAGGAGATCTTGGTCCATTGGCGTGGTCTCTCTCCGGCAGACGCAACTTGGGAAGACTATGAAGAATTTCAACTCAGATATCCAGATGAGGCCCTTGGGGACAAGGGAATTTTCTAGAGGGAGGGAAATTGTTACGTTTCTTGTTTATGTTGTCCATGTTTAGCATGTTTAACACGTCTTTGCATTGTCATATTAGCACGTCCATACACTGTCAAGTTAGTTAATGCCCATTACCACACGTCTATCATTGGGAGGTTAGTTATTATAAACAGAGTCCTATATATTTTACATCAAGATTGAATGAAGAAAATCAGTAAGTTTTTTTTCAGATTTTATCTGTAATTGGAGGCCGGTTTCCCTCGAATCAAACAACCCACAAATTCTTACCTTCGCTTAAATCTATCAAGTCTGTCGCATTCCTATCAAGATAGGTAAGCACAAGAACTTGAACGCCAAGCGTGATCCTACTTCTTCCATAAGACCTGTTACAAGGTCTACAAACTTACTACCTAACAGTGTCTCATACTGGATGTGCTTCAAGGATAAGAGCCTCAAAGATCGAAGTCCTCCAAGCGATAGGAGGAAGTTTTCGTCCATGTCAGAATGATCCAAGAACAACTCTTCCAATTTATTTAGATCATCTTAAATTGCATAACAAATTTCAAGACAAAAAGAAAAATAATTTAACAACTGCATCATAATAAATGCATAATAACAAGTAACTATTTAATTAGAAACATTAGTTACCTTGTGGGAATAGTACCCCTTTGAAATTATTATATTCCAAATGAAGAGACCTAAGGTTTTTGAAGGCTTTTAATGATTGTAGTTCAAAGCTGCTTCCGTTACAAACCCCAGAGGAAAGCTGGAGGATGCTTATGTTGCTTGAACTTTGGATATCTATCATCAATAAATAAACAACTTGACATAGAGAAAGTATTATTCTCATAAACTTAGCATCAACATGCCCAACATGCTGGTGTTTTAAGGATTGAAAATTACTTTTAATCTACTAGTTCTTTGGTATAGTTGTTTTGTTTCTCTTATCATTCCTTGTATTGGATTTCCATTGGCGGAATCAGGTTTACTCTTGTAATTCCCTTCACTTTTGTAATATATATTTTTTAAATGTTTTGAAAAATATAGTAAAGAGTAAAATCTAAAGAATTGAAAATAAAATTAATAAAAAATATTCAAATTTTGTCTAAATTTATACCTTCAGAAGAAACAAACTTATCAATACTGTTGCTGCTTAAGTCTAACATCTCCAAGTTGGTTATGTTCACCAAATCTAGTAAATAATAGAAAGAAGTTATTAAATATATATCATAATAATTATGTATTATATTTTAATTTTTTATAAATTAGGCATTAAAAAATAAAATCTACTTTCTTATTTGCAATTAATAAATGATAAAATATAAATTAATAGTCTATAAGAAAAGGAAAAAGAAATATGTACCTTTCATATAAATTGATCCATTCAATTTATTAAAACGTAATGACAAATTTTTGAGGGAATGAAATCTTTGAAACATTGATAAAACATTATTAGTCAAACCATTGCCATCCAAATAAAGAGCCTCCAAATTGCTCAATCTTTGCAATCCTTCAAAGCCTGCAGTACTTACATGTTAGAACTTGCTTAATAAAACAAATTAAGTTGAATTAAATTGGCAAGACATGACAATCTGTCCAATTTATATATATATGTAAGAGAGTAAATGAGAAAATGGTATTAACAGAGATAGAAATAACCTTCTTTCTCTACGCAACAAACAATGTTGTTGTATTTTAGATCAAGACTTCTGAGTTGTTGAAAGGGAAGGAAAATTGAGGCATTGAAGTTCCATTCTACTAAACTCTCATATCTAGAAAACCCAAGACGTAGCTCACTGACTCGCCCTGTTGCGGCGTCGCATTCAACTCCCTTCCAATTACAACAGTCGATATTCATATCCCATAGGAAGAACGGAGATGTGGCGTTTGGGTAATTGAAGGAATGTTGGAGCTGCAAAAGAGCAGCTCTCTCCTCCTCCGAACAACCATGGGAGCTCCACCATTGTAATTGTAATAGTAATAATAATACTATCATAATACTCACGTCTTTTTGTAACCTCATATGGTATTCTGCTCTCGCCATTTCTACTGATCGAATAGTGCTAGCTTTTGTTGCTTATTGAGCAAATGATGAAGTGCACAAGCATTTTATAGCACCATACTAATTATGACGGTGACCCACCTTATGTGGAAGTTTTTGAACAAATGTTTATATCAGTTTGCGTGTACGTTTGGAGTAGACTTGACTTCATCGCCAATAATTTATCCTAACATGACCGAGAGTTACAGATTTTCTCCGTAATTAAAAAATTTAAATAAACCTCTAATTTTTGAAAAATATCTTCCTCCACCGCTACCGCCTTCCTCCTCGCTCACATCGTTTCCGGTGAAATTTTCCTTCCTACGGTTCCCTCACCCTCCTTCTTCCTCAATCTCCCGCCATCTGTGCCTACGAAGATGACGCCACCGCCTCCTCCTCCACTTCCGGCACGGTTTTGGAAGGCTCCCGTGGGAAGGCCGCCAGGTCAGGAAGCGGACTGGCTGAGTTCGGGGTCTCCGTTTCTCATAACTCCTTCAAGGCCAGCAGCAGTTCAAAAGGCAGTAACAAGTTCGACAAGTGAGCAAGCTCCAAGCAAGCCAACCGTGACGGTGATTTTTTCATCTAATTGTTAAGTTAAATCTTCTTAGGGTTAACTAATTGTTAATTGTTAAGAAAATAATTAGTTACAATAATTAATCAAGTTAATTAACATTAGGGTTAATTAAAAAGGGTGGATTTCATAGTTATAAAATAAATAAAATTTTAATATCTTTTTAAAAATTAAATTCCACCTTATCATTGTGAGGTCCGAAAAATAAAAATTAATAAAAAGTGTCACGTTATTAATCCGTTAATATTTCCGCTATAATTAGGTAAATTTTCATTTTTATTGTTTTTCAAAAATGTTATGGTTGAGAATTATATGATCATAATTCAAAATTTCTCTTATTTTC
>JANIHZ010119336.1:0-14049 GCA_027478365.1 Erythroxylum rufum | reverse complement strand
GCAAAAATTGATGTCATTAAGAAACTTCCACCACCAAACAATGTTAGATCCATTAGAAGTTTCTTAGGCCATGCTGGTTTTTACCGTAGGTTCATTAAGGATTTTTCTAAAATTGCTAGACCTTTGACTGAATTGCTTGAAAAAGATGTTATGTTTGCTTTTGACGATAAATGTTTGACATCTTTTCAAGTGTTAAAGGATATGCTTGTGACTGCACCTATTCTTATATCTCTTCACTGGTCTCTTCCTTTTGAATTAATGTGTCATGCAAGTGATTATGCAGTGGGTACTATTTTAGGCTAAAGACGAGGTAAGACCTTTAATCCCATTTTTTATGCAAGTAGGACACTGAACAGCGCACAATACCATTACATCACCACGGAAAAAGAGATGTTAGCGGTTGTGTTCACTTTTGACAAGTTTCGCTCATATTTGGTTTTGTCTAAAGTGATTGTGTATACTGACTATGCAGCCTTGAAATACTTGATGACAAAACCTGACGCGAAACCAAGATTAATTCGTTGTGTGTTACTTTTGTAGGAGTTTGACATTGAGCTAAGGGATAAGGAGGGAGTCGAGAATTTTGTAGTTGATCACTTGTCAAGATTAGATAAAGCTGCCATGGAGAGTGCAACAATGAAGGACATTTAAGAGACTTTTCCTGATGTGCATCTGATGGTTATGACAATCACTCTTTGGTTTGCAGACTATGTAAACTACCTTGTTAGTAATATCTATCCTTATTATTTTTCATATGCTAAAAAGAAAAAAAATTTGTCTGAGGTAAAATACTACCTTTGGGATGATCCTTTGCTTTACAAGATTTTTATGGATGGTATTGCTAAGTGCTGCATTCCTGAAGAGGAAATGCCCTCTGTGTTTTATCTTTGTCATTCTAGAGAGGCTGCAGGCACATTATGGTGCATCTAGGACAGCTCATAAGGTTTTAGAGTGTGGTTTCATATTGGCCCACCTTATTTAGGGATGCATTTGCATTTGCCAGATCTTGTGATAGGTGTCAAAGGGTCGAAAATATTAGTAGGAGACATGATATGCCATTGACTAACATTTTTGTTTGTGAGGTTTTTCATGTTTAGGGAATAGACTTCATGGGACCATTCCCTACGTCTTTCTCCAATCAATATATATTGATTGCTGTTGATTATGTTAGAAAGTAGGTGGAAGCAAAGGCACTGCCTGCAAATGAGGCTAGAGGTGTTGTTAAGTTTTTGAAAAAGCATATTTTTACGCAATTTAGCACACTTAGGGCTATCATTAGTGATAGGATTCGCATTTTTGCAACAAACTTTTTAATTCATTATTAGCTACGTATGGGGTGACCCATAAGGTTGCTACTCCATACCACCCCCAAACTAATGGGCAAATTGAAGTCTCAAATAGGGAATTAAAGAAAATACTAGAGAAAACTGTCAATGCTTCTAGGTGGGATTGGTCTTTAAAGCTAGATGATGCACTTTGGGCATATAGGACCGCATTTAAGACACCCATAGGCATGTCACCATTCAGGATAGTGCACTGCCTTCCACCCCCAGATCGATGGTCAGTCAGAGAGGACCATTCAGACACTGGAGGACATGCTGAGAGCATGTATGATGGATTTCCAAGGGAGTTGGGACTGGCACTTGCCTTTGATAGAGTTTGCTTATGACAATAGTTATCAGACAAGTATCGGTATACCACTATATGAAGCACTTTATGGGAGGAAATGCAGGACACCTCTATGTTGGGATGAGGTTGGCACAACCAAAATCGAAGGAGCCCAATTGATAGAAGTCACCACTCAAAAGATAAAAGTCATTCGAGAGAAAATGAAAGTAGCCCAAGATCATCAAAAGAGATACGCAAAAAAGAGGCGACGACCATTAGAGTTTGTAGTTGGTGACAAGGTTTTTCTTCGGATATCACCATGGAAAGGTGTCATCAGATTTTAGATTCGAGCGAAGCTAAACCCTCGATATATCAGACCTTTCCGCATCTTAGAGCGTCTCAAGACTATGGCGTATCTGTTGGAATTGCCACTGGACTTAGATAGGATCCATAATGTGTTCCATGTCTCGATGCTTAAAAAGTACTTACCGGACCCATCTTATGTTTTGGAGATACCTCCAGTAGAGCTGAGGGAAGACCTGAGTTTGGAGGTGAAACCAGTTCAGATCTTGGATTGACAAATAAAAAGATTACGTAGCAAGGAGGTATCCACGGTTAAAGTTCTTTGGAAGAGCAACAAGGTTGAGGATATGACATGGAAGCTTGAGGATACTATAAGACGTCAGTACCCCCATTTATTTGTGTCCTCGACTTAGGAGTTTCGAGAACGAAACTTTTTTGAGGAGGGGAGGACTTGTAACACCGGACTTTCTGAGCACTTTTGTGTTGTTTTGTATTTGGAGATACTACTATATATTGATATATACATGGTTATATATGAGTTCAAAGATGTATTTGAATCCTTTTGGTACGTGTGCCAATGATAAATAATGTTATATTCCCTTACATGAACTTAGAGTTCATCGGTATGCGAAATCTTAGAGATTTCCGATATATAAGCCTTTAAGTGTGTGAAATCGAGTCCACTGGATGGATATGACCATGATGGTTAAATTAAATGTGTTCTAATTCCTTAGATGTGATTAGACATAAGCTAATGAAATGGACCTAAGCTAGCCTATATGTCATGAAATGCAAGCTAATTAGTAAGTAAAGGGGTTTTGATTTTTGGAAGTCTAAACAAAATTAAATGAATTGTAAGGAAAGTGCGTAAAAAGTATTTTTTTTGGGATTTTTGGGAAAAGAAATTGGAAAGATAAAGATAATGATCAAATGTGATATAATCCTCTTAAAAATGAACTTTGGCTATCATAATTCGAAATAAATTTTAGTGGGAGTGAAAATCACTAAGTTTCAAATAGTAAACCTTAAAGAACTCTTTAAGTCCAAGGTCTTGATCAATGTACTCTATTCCTTAAGACGTTGTTAAATGCCCCTTAATGTGTGAAGTTATTGGGAGCATAGGACCATTAACTTAAAAGTTGTATTATCAATACAGATGTGTCAGATTCATAACGTGTGATATGTGAGTATGCTAAGAAGTATTAGCATAATCTGATATTGGTGTTAACGACTCAGGAAGTGAAAAATATTGTATGGTATCTGAATATGTAATTGAAGGATTGACTGATTCCATTGACTATAGTTAATTGAAAGAAATTACTTGGGTGGTGAAGTTAAATGGGAAATAGAGGAACATATGAGGAAACAATACCCCTGCCTTTATGATCAATTTGACAAGAATTTCGAGGACGAAATTTATTAAGGAGGGGAGAAATGTAACATCCCGTTCCTATATTAAAAGTTAGAACCCAAAAATATGGTACATGTGAGATTAATGAGAGATTAAGAAAATGCATTTTTCATACTCATGCATAATGTTAGCATACGCGCACGTGAATTAGAACTTTTTTGTACATATGAAAATAATTGTACATATATTCATTGATAATTCCGAGTACAATTGAATTGCGATGTGATATTATTGAGAATTGTGATTTTGTTGTATTGAAAATTTGATTAGTGAGTATATTTGTTATTATACTAGGAAAAATGCCACTTGGCAAGTAAATTGATGGATGAAAATAGAAATAAGTAAACAAATGATATTGGAGAATTTTGAAAATGATTTTGAAAATTTGGAGATGACTTTAGAATTTGTGAGAAGATGTTGTTGGGAAAATTTTTGTGATAATTGGAATGAAAAGATGGGAGTTATGGAACTAGTTCAATAGGAACTAGTTAGTTGGAAACTAGCTAAGACCTTAGGAATTGGACAAGTGTCCAAGTCTAAAGTTGAGTTTTCTTAACTTTGAAAGACAAGTTGCTGTTCTTGTCTTCATCTCCCTTGTAGCTTTCTTCTTCAAAGTTTCTCCATTTACACTGAGTTTTCCATCAAATCTTCACCAAAGCAAATACTAGTTTTCATCTATCCGTTTACTACTCCCAACTTCTTTTTTCTTTCATTTTCCTCAAGAAAAACCGAAACTTGCCAATCTTTACAATAGTGTGTGTGAGTTGAATGAGGTTTAGGGATTCTTGAGATTTTGCAGATTTTTGAGCTATATCAAGTAAGTATTGTTTAAATCCTTTAAGATTGTTGTTTTATGAAACAAAAATGGTGATTCATTGTCATAGCTTGAATAAGAGAAAAATGGACATTTCTCATGTTCACTGTGAATATAATATGAAAATGTGGATTTGTTGATTTTTCGTATTTGATGATTATTATGTTATAAGTTAGCATAGAGATGATTTTTGGAGTTAAAAGATCATAGAAAACATGTATAACTAGGTGCATAAACATTTTGAAGAAAACAAAAGTGAGGACTCTGTTTTCACTGTGTATATTATATGCATATATGTGAGTTTTGAGCATTTTTAGAGATGAACAAAAGAATGAATTTAGAGTTAAAGAATAGGTATATGGCGATGTCGGAGAATGAAAATGAATGATTTAAAATGAAAGTTTGAGGAAAATTTGAAGAGAATGTAAAAAATGAAAATGTAGGAAAATGACAGTGGAGAAAGTGCAGAAAAATGGTGAAATGCGTGAATGACTTTTTCTTCTGTTTTTGATGATTTTGTTTAAGCATGGATTTTGGATTTTTTTTATGAAAGATTGGAGTTGAATGGAAGTTAAAGAGGAAAATGCAAAATGTACATGAAATGAAAAAAAAATTGCAACAGTGGAAGATGGATGAAATGTAGAGATGGAGAAAATGAATGGATTTTTCTGGTTTTGATAATTGGTGTCAATCCTTGTTTTTGATCTATTTTTGAATGTGTTGGGTTGCATGGAAGTAAAAAATGTGGTTGAGATGAGTTAGAGAAGTTGGTTTAAAAAGAAAAGAAAGAAGAAGAAGAAAAAATTACAGAGTTTCAGAAGGAGAAGAAGAATTGCAATCGTGCAAAAGAGAAGGTGGGAAAGCACGACCGTCCTTCTGCATGATCACGACTTTTGAAAGTCGAGTGATGAGCATGATCACGACTTCTTTGGCCGGAAAAAAATTCGAAACCTCTTTTGATCTTTTGTCCATAACTTGTTCACCCAACCTCTAAATGACATGAGACTTGAACCATTAGATTTGAAACACGTTGTTCTACACCTTCACTAAAAATTATATCCATCTGAAATCACTTGTGAGTGATTGAGTGATAAATGTGGGACGAAAATGATGAGAAGTTCTGGAAAATTGATGAATGGAGTATTTTCATTAAACATGTTTCGGTACTCTGACAATATCTTGTTCTGTAGTAATCAGAATGGAGTGATTTTTGAATTGGAGTAAATTAGAGACATAGGGGATCGAAATTGTCTGAAGAGATTGAATTTCAATTATGTCTCTAGAATTCCAGATTTTGAATTAAAGTTGATTACAAAATGCTATTTTAGTTTATGAACAGTCCAAATTGTTTAGGGTATAACTTTCAAATTTCTGAACCAAATTGAATGATTTTGGTATCATTAGAAACGTAAGAGATAGGAGAACAATTTTCTAGAAGAAATTATTGCCAAATGACTTCATTTTCAATTTTTGATTTAGCATGAATAGAAGACCCAAAATACTAGGGATTGTCTTTGAGCATGCATCGTACATAGTCCATATACACATTTATGCATAAATAAATGCTTATAATTGTGCAAAGTTATTGATGTGTGTGTGCAATGCGCGTATTGCATAATTTTGATGTGTAGGATAAATGTACGCATTTAGACGTTTTTAGGTCATAGGAGCTAATGCTAATATGGAGTATACTGTGAGTCGACCTAGATGGCCTCATTCATTGTTTGTTATGTTTTAAATTTCTGCTTTGAATTGCTATTGATATAATTATTATGCAATGTGAATGTGATTGATGTGAGATTGATTGTTTGATTCCGGACATTGAAGGTCCGAAGTTCTTGATGAATAAATGTGATATTGAAGTGCTACTTGTATGTGAATGAGAAGAAATAAGTGTATTCTCAACTTAATTGTTGAATGTTGAGCCAAGGTTTGATGATGAATGTGAAAGTGATAGTGAATCCGAAACTATGTGACTGATTCAAAGTATGTGAATATGATGCATTCCATTACATGAATGTAGGAAACATAAAGGCAGTTGTGACCGGAGTAGCCACTGAAAAAGAGCTTAGAGCTTAGATTGTGAAAAGGAGCTTAAAGCTTAGAAAGTGTATAAGAGCCTTTGGCTCAATATGTAAAATGAGCCCGGTATCCCCAACAGATATAGGACAGTTATCAATGATGTAACACCAGACTTTCTGAGCCCTTTTTGTGTCGTTATGTATTTGGAGATACTACTATATATTTATAAACACATGGTTGTAGATGAGTTCAAAGATGTATTTGAATCCTTTTTGTATGTATGCTAGTGATATATAATGTTATATGCCCTTACATGAACTTAGAGCTCATCGATATGCGAAATCTTGGAGATTTCTGACATATACGCTTTTAAGTGTGTAAAACTGAGTCCATTGGATGGATATGACCATGATGGTTAAATTAAGTGTTTTCTAATGCCTATATGTAAAATTGAGGTGATTAGACATAAGCTAATGAAATGGACCTAAGCTAGCCTATATGTCATAAAATGCAAGCTAATTAGTAAGTAAGGGGGTTTTGATTTTTGGAAGTCTAAACAAAATTAAATGAATTGTAAGAAAAATGTATAAAAAGTATTTTTTTAATTTTTGGGAAAAGAAATTGGAAAGATAAAGATAATGATCAAATGCGATAGAATCCTCTTGAAAATGAACTTTGGCTATCATAATTCGAAATAAATTTTAGTGGGAGTGAAAATCACTAAGTTTTAAATGGTAAACCTTAAAGAACTCTTTAAGTCTAAGGTTTTAATCAATGAACTCTATTCCTTAAGACCTTGTTAAATGCCCCTTAGTGTGTGTAGTGGGTAAATCAATGTAACAAGTTACTTGGGATCTCAAAGCAACTCAATATCAAACACAACTATACAAGATAAAAGAGATTTAACAAGATCAGAAATGAACATATATGAGACTTCATATATTTAATGCTGAAAGCTCTACATCAACAAATCCCAACAACACAATGAATATCCAATACTTGATTAAACTCTAACCAAGAATGTTCAACTGGAAATTACAAATCCTAAATCTAGGAATTTATAAATCATAGCTAAACATGGATTAAGTCACTCCCCTTCTAAGCCCATTGAAATCAAGCCATCGCTATATCTTTAAGAGGAGAGAGGTGCCGAGCCACGCATAACTCCAGGAGACTTAACAACTGAGAGCTCATTGGAAGCATCTATGGTAGCAGTCGATAGTGGAAGGAGCCGAATAGTGGCGTGGATGAGAGGAGATGAGGGTGTGTGTAGAAGAGTTATTCTAACGATATGGAGAGTGAGTGATTATTCTCTGTTGTCGGCTCTCCTTCCTTTACCTAAAATAGGTAGTTTTTATAAACCGGGTTGATGGATCGGGTTATACAGTGGATAAATTTCCAAAAATGGTTCGAGTGTTTGAAGGTTCACCGTGGCGACAGGATGTGTTCATCCCGACGAACTTTTCCCGAAAGATTTCTTCAATAATCTGCCGCATTCACCGCGGCGACAAAATTAATTCACGCCGCGGTGAAATTAACCCGAAGAGTTTCTGCGTTAACCTTTCATGCTTCGCCGTGGCGAAACATCAACTTTCGTTGCAGCGAACTTTCATGTTGCCCGGTTGACTTGTTGACTTATCATTTTTAGCCTTCACTCTTTGCCTCTACTTTTTGAGTCTCCTACAATAAACAAATGGTAGTTTACAGTATCAATTGTTCTTAGAAAATTAATTTAGTGAAATTACTAATTATTTATGACAATTTTACTCTCAAACTACATAAAGTAAAGGCAAGCACTCAATAGTCAAATTAAGCATAAATTATAAAAGTAAGAGCCAAGAAGTGTAGTAAAAACTATGAAAATGTCACCAATTTATATAAGAAACTTGGGTTCAATCAAATTCTCCCACACTTAGTCCTTTGTACTCCTGGACAAAGTTTATAAAAGTCAAAGAGACACAAGTGCAAAAGAAAATTCCTACTAAGCTTAAAAATGAGAGCGGAAAAGCAGTTAAGTAACTTCCTCAGAAATCAACCCAAGCATACTGAAAGACCGCAAAGAACATAAACACTATAAGCATTTAATCCAAGAGATTGGCCAAACGAGATTTCACTCAAAGAATAGTGTTTACTCTCACTCACTTGTTTTTGGGATAATTTTTCTCTAAAATCTGCTTAGTCCATTCTCTACTATAAGCTTGTGATAGTTCTACCTTTCCACTATAAGAACTATAATTTCGAAAATTAAGAGGACTTTTCAAGGTTGTAATGTACGGAAGGCTAAATGAAATGGATGGAATAGAAGAAAGAAAAATGAGTACATGAATCACAATTATTTTGCTCATGAAATAAACGTCAACTATACATAAGAAAATATTTACACAAATAACAAATGTAATCTATCACTTAACTCTTTTTTTTAACCTCTCCAAACTTTTCTTTTCTTCGTTTTTAGAAGAAGCCTTTTGATTATTTTTTTTAACTTTCTTTTGGCTTTCCTCAATAAACAATTTCTTGTGAAAAAGCTTTTTTTCATCTAAAAAGATAAACTTAAAGTAAGAACGGGAAATAAAATTTTTAAAACAATATTAAATCATGTGCATGCACTAAAAAATATGGCTCAAAGGGCTAGCAATGGTGAAGTGTTTAGGGTTTTGTGTTTGGGGAAGCAAGGTTTTAAAAGAATGCCTCTATCATATTAACAAAATTATGGTTCATCAAGCTTTGATCAAGAATTAAAACAAGTTCTAAAGAGATATGAAATTAAGCAGATACACACAAAATTGAAAGAATTCAGGCCCAAATATCCTTCCAATAAGGGTAGTATCTCAATTAAGCAATCTTAAGGTTTAAAGACACATAATGCTACTTCCTTAGCATCCCCTCACTTGTTTCTCGTGAAATCATCGAAAATGAAATTAACTGAAATCAACTATCATTTAAAAACATAGATGGTATTTTCAAAAACACAGGGAACACTTTGAAACTTATAAAATCTTTGAGATACAAAAGTGAAAATAATCTAATTAGGGAGAATTATTGAAATGAGGAAGTTTTAAAACAGTTTCTATAAAGAGGATGGCGTTGTTGTGGCGAAACAACAATTACGCAGTGTCTTTGGGGCGAAGAAAGTGTTCGCCCCGGCAAAAAATGACAAAAACATTTAAAACAAGCAATTGGCCTCAATTACCAAGTTTAAAATTTGCATATTACGCACAATTGACTTGCACAAGTGGTTAAATGGTTGAAAATGATGCACAAACAAAATTTGCAAATTAAAACAACCTCCCCCACATTTAAACATCATATTGTCCTCAATGTGAAGAACAATGAACACAATTGTAAATTGAATATAAAGCTCAGGGCATAGATAGAACTTAGAAGGGAATTTTATTGAATTGGAAAGCTGCTAATTAGACTAAAAACTCAACTATTTTCCTACTGAGTTGTGTTATCCCCCACACTTGTTCAGCTAAATAATACGTCAAAACATGTCATAACTAGTCAGAAAGCAAAAGACAATAAACAATGAGAGAAGGAACCTGGTGTTTACAGAGGTTTTTGGTTCTCATGATAGAGCTTCAATAGGTGGCCATTTACTTTGAATTGGGCTCTGGTTTCTTTATGTACAAGCTCTACCATACCAAAGTTGTGCATTTAGTGACTAAATATGGCCCATCCCAATGAGTGTTGAATTTCCCATGCTTAAAGGTGAAATGAGCCTTGAATAGCAGGACTTTGTCTCCTTCCTTGAAGCTCTTCCTTTGGAGAATCTTATCGTGTGTCAACTTTGTCTTCACTTTGTAGAGGCGAGAATGTTCATATGCCTCTAGCCTCAACTCCTCTAATTCTTGCAGTTGTAGCTTCCTTTCCATACCGGAAGATTCCAAGTCCATGTTGCATTACTCGACTGCCCAATATGCTTTATGCTCCTACTTCACGGGCAAATGGCAAGCTTTTCTGTAGATTAAGCTATTTGATAGCCCTATAGTGCTTCTTCTAGGTGTAGGCTCCAATCCTTCTTTGATGGCTTAACTATCTTCTCCAAGATGTGCTTCACCTCTCTATTCGATACCTCAGCTTGACCATTGGTTTGTGGATAGTATGCAATGGAGACTTTATGAGTGATTCCAAATTTGGAAAATAGGTTATCAATGACTCTATTACAAAAATATGTCCCTCTATCACTAACCACGGACTTAGAAATCCCAAATCGACAACAAATGTTTGACTTAAGAATTTGGACACTACTTACGCATTGTCTTTCCTAGTAGGAACAACCTCTATCCATTTGGAAACATAGTCAACAGCTAAAAGGATATATGCAAAGCTAAAAGATAGGGGAAAGGGACCCATAAAATCAATTCCCCATACGTCAAAGATTTCGCAAAATAATAAAGGTTGTTGTGGCATTTCATGCCGTTTTCTTAACCCTCCAAAACATTGACATTTGTCACATGACCGACAAAAGGTAAATGAATCCTTAAAAAGGGTAGTCCAATAAAAACCAAAATCTAAAATCTTTCTAGATGTTCTCCTTGCACTGAAATGCCCACCACAAACCATTGAATGACAAGCTAATATTATAGCATCGAATTCTTCTTTAGGTACACATTTTCGGATTACCTGGTCATTCCACAGCCTCTATAGATGAGGAGCATCCCAAATGTAATGCCACGCTTCGCTCTTTAGCTTTTGGGCCTGCGACTTAGACATGAAAGGAGGAGTTAGTTCAGTCATGAGATAATTGACTATACGTGCATATCAAAGTTCTTTAAAAACTAAGGCACATAAAACTGAATCAGGAAAAGAGTCCCAAGTAAGTTCAGAAGAGTCCACTCCCTGTGTATCGTCTAGTAGCCTACTCAAATGGTCAGCTACATAGTTTGCTGCTCCAGCTCGATCCTTGATCTCAATATCGAATTCTTAGAGAAGCAGTGCCCACCATATCAATCTAGGCTTCGATTGTGATTTCATATCGAATAGTTGCATGATCAGTATAAATGGTCACATGGGAGTTTAATAAATATTGCCTGAATTTTTCTAAAGCAAACACTACTGCAAACAACACTTTCTTAGTTGTTGTATAGTTGATTTGAGCTAGATCCACTGTTTTCGAGGCATATGCGATAACTCTTGCTAGTTTCTCCTCCCGTTGACCTAGCATAGCTCCTACAACACAATTAGAAGCATCACATGAAAGCTCAAAAGGTAAGTTCCAATCAAGAGCAACTAAATGAAATGAATCACACGTTAATACAACGCTTAATAATGAGATACAAATGCACAAAAGGGGGGGTTGAATTGTGTATTCTTTTCGTTAATCCCCTTTTAGAAAATTCGTTCGTTCAAAGAACTTCGTTCTTTTCACAAAACTATTGAAAACAAAGTTGTAAGATATTTTCGAGAACTTGTATAACAACAAAAAAATCGAAATTTAAGAGTTGAGAGAGATTGAGAGTTGAGAGATTTCGACAAAATAATTTTATATTGGTTTACCCTAAACTGTGGGCTACGTCCAGTCCTTAGATGTCTTTATGAGATTCCATTATCTCTCAAACTTTACAAGTATTCTTTGTTTCCGAGCCTCGTCAGGTCTCTTACAATCAGTATTCTTTTACTCTTATCCTCTTTAGGCTATCTGCATTACTTTCAATCTGAAAGGTGTTTCGAGCTTTGTTACAGAAATAATAGCTCTAGTTTATTCGTACAATATCTCTCAAGAATTTCTAAGCTTTTTAATCTCGCTAAAAATTCAATTTGATCTTTTTGACACGACTTGTATTTATAGCCTTCGTCTTCAACTGCTTCTTGATCTTTCAAGAATCGGTTATTCAGTTAAGTTCTGTAACTAACTTAAGCTGATGTGTCTTCATGATTCTTCCGTCTGCTTTCCGCTTTTGCATCTAGTGTCTGCTTTTGCTTCCGTCTGCTTTGGTTTCTGTCTGTTTTTTGCTTTCGTCTGCTTTTTCTTGTGTATGCTTTTGCTTGCATCTGTTTTTTACTTGCGTCTGCTTTTGCTTGCGTATGTTTTTGCTTGCGTCTGTTTTTTACTTAAGCTTCCTTTCGTCTTCTTTCTTTATTTTGCTTTATTATTTGTTTTTCATCAAAATCATTAATCGTAAAGTCATTTTGACTTTACAAAAGAGTGGTCTTGGTATGAGTTGTGGTAAGGAAAGATTTAGAAACAAAATTGGTAGTGATCTGGAAAATGTTCACTAAGTGTGCTTCGGTCTGTGAGCCATAATGTTTTCTCTAGTTGTCCAAATGAGATGATTCTTTATTTGGATTAAACTAGAAACATATGGCTACATTTTTTATGAAGACATCGAATTTCAATTCTGTCTCTAAGAGTCTCAAATTTCATAAAGTTAAAAATTGGGTGCAGTACATTGGTGTATGAGTGGAAGATTCGTCTTTGGACTTTATGGGCAACATTGGGATTGATATAAATAGATTTTAGCAAAGTTTCCTTTTGAAAAGTTGTAGAGCTTTCTTTTATCTTTCCAACGGTATATAGTCTAAAAATTTTGGACATCGAAGTCAAAAGTTATGATTCTTATAAGTGGAGACGTTTTGGAGGCGAAAATGAGACGATAGAAAAGCAGACGGAAGGAAAATGAGACGATAGAAAATTAGACGGAAGAAAAGCAGAAGGAAGAAAAATGAGACGATATAAAAGTAGACGGAAAAAAAGCAGACGAAAGAAAAATTAGAAAATAGAAAAGCAAACGGAAGAAAATGAGACGATAGAAATGAGACGGAAGAAAATGAGACGATAGAAAAGTAGACGGAAGAAAAGCATAAGGAAGAAAAATGAGGCGATAGAAAAACAGACGGAAGAAAATGAGATGGAAGAAAATGAGACGATAGAAATGAGACGGAAGAAAATGAAACGGAAGAAAATGAGACGGAAGAAAATGAGACGATAGAAAAGTAGATAGAAGAAAAGTAGAAGGATGAAAAATGAGACGATAGAAAAGTAGACAGAAGAAAAGAAGACGGAAGAAAAATGAGACGATAGAAAAGCAGACGAAAGAAAATGAGACGGAAGAAAATGAGACGATAGAATTGAGACGGAAGAAAATGAGACGGAAGAAAATGAGATGATAGAAAATGAGACGATAGAAATAAGACGGAAGAAAATAAGGCGGAAGAAAATGAGATAGACGAAAATGAGACGACAGAAAGTGAGACGATGGAAATGAGACGATGGAAAAGTGAAACGAAGGAAAGTGAGCTGATGCAAAAGTGAGACGATGGAAAAGTGAGACGAAGGAAAGTGAGATGATGCAAAAGTGAGACGATACTAAAGCTATACGATACAATTGGCCTTTGAGGTCTTCATGAAAGTTTTAGATCTCGAAGTTATCTTTCCAGTGGTCCAAAGACTAAGTCAATAAGAGATCTGTAGACAAAGTTATGGCATTTACATTGAGACATGTACATTACAAGTGAGGGCATAAACGTGTTGGAGTCTTTTGGCCATAACTTCTTCTCTAGACCTTCAAATGCCCTGATTCTTGAGCCATTGGATTTGTAAGATTTTTCTATACATCTCCACCAAAAATAGAAGCTATCTGAAATTTATGTAGAGAGATTGAGTGAAAAGAGTAAGACGGGTACAGTGAGTGTGTTCTTCAATCATATGAACTGGTGTATTTCACTGAACATACATCAGTATTTTGATGTTTTCTGAATCAGTAGAGGTTAAAATGAGATGATTTCTAATTCTTGGTGAACTAGAGGCATGGAGCTACAAATGGTATGAAGGACTTGGAATCTGATTCAGTCTCTAAGATGTTTAAAATTCTTATGGAAGTTATGCATAGTATACTGTTATGGACAAGAACAGTCCAAAATGTTTGAAGTGTATCTTCTGAATCACTGA
>JANIHZ010119305.1:0-14052 GCA_027478365.1 Erythroxylum rufum | reverse complement strand
CTTATAGAGACAAAAGTGATCTCAAGCTAGAAAGTAGGAGAACCCAAGAATTGAAAATGATCCAATATTATATTTGCTGATTCTGCAATGTGTCTATAGAAGGAAGTTTGAGATATCTCTTCAGGGATTTTGGTATTTGCAGATTCTGCAATGTGTCTATAGAAGGAAGTTTGAGATATCTCTTCAGGGATTTTGGTAGTCTTAATCTGGAATGATGGTATAAATTCAATAAGTTTGGCTCCTGAACTATATCTGATTGAGCTTCCAGTCCATTCTTGAATCATTCCAAAACAATGGTTGAAACGTCAGCTGAATAAAATAGTTTGTTAAGTATAATTAAAATAACATTATTTTTAGCTTCAAATGGAGCATATGTTATTCAAGACAATTATCCGAACTAACATTAGTTCAGCAGTGTCAATGATAGATGATGAAACTCCCACCTGTTTTTATCTATTTCGAGCTTGTAGCACTCCACTCTCATAATGCATATCTCCGAACATACCGACGGTATTCGAGAACATACTCTACGAGGGTGCCATGCTAGAACAGTCAGTTAATCATAACCATTAAAAACTTTTCACGCATAACATACATATTTCAAAAAACCACTAATCAAATTGGGGCCCACATTTTTTAAAATAAATATCATAATCACAATCATTATTACACTCATTGATCAATCTCATTTACAAAAATTTCTAATTTGGTCATTACAAAACAGAATTATTTAGATACACATGACACATTAATTACAGAATACATTCTTTAATACAAAATAATGAAAAATCTATGTAGACGCGAACTAATCCCAACCCCTATCTATTACTCGAATGCAATGGCTAGACTCCAATTCGTCTAACTGGAGATCTTTTCTAAGCCTGAAAAATGTTGCAAATTTTAGGTTGAGTTTTGTGAACTCAGTGATATCATCATATAATACACATCATTTTACCAATAATCATATAGCATCACATAACACTTTGATCACTTATTCCACATTTCACATTCAGAGCAGTCAAACAGTTCATTTCAATCATTTAAAACATACATATCAATTATATATGTAATGCTCATGAGACTCATTTTTAATTGTTATTGTTGTGACTGAGTGCCTTTTTACTGGCCTATATCCCTTGTGGATACTGGGCTAGTTTAAGATATTGTCTCATATCCCTTTGTGGATATCGGGCACATTAACAAATGAGCCTGTGGCTCTTATGTATATTCCAAGGTTTAAGCTCTTTCAAACTAGTCACTCCGGTCACAATTGCCTTTATTTTATCATGCATTCATGTAATGAAATGCATCATATTCACATATATTCAATCGATCGCTTGCGTTCAATTTCACATTCGCATTCACATTTACATTCAGTAGTAATTCAATACAGAAATTTGAAACAGAACAAACAATGAAAGTGAGACCATCTAGGTCAACTCATAGTTTGCTCTAGATAGCTATTGCCTTGTAGTCTCAACAATGTCTGGGTGTTGTCGTTCTAATTGCTCTTCTATATCATGCAATACATACACATTTACACATTACTAATTTGCACATTTTCATGAATACTCAATCATATATATATATATATATGATATGTATAATGCATGCTCAATGACAATCCTAGGTATATTTCCTTAATTCACATCTTATGATCATTCATATATCATTTCTTACGAAACTTGATGTCCTAAGTTCCTCAATCAACCATTTACCAATCCTTTCCTAGCGAATTTAGATGACAATGAAATTTGGTGGAGAGGAAGGATAATGTGTGAGGGGCTTGTGGTTCAAATTTCAAGTCAATCGGAGGTCTGGAGAAGGAGTTATGGTCAATAGAGTGAAGAGTATTGAAAGTTATCAAACAACAGTGAATCTTCACTGTCACGATCGTGCACTACCTGACTGCTTTTCTTAAAACAAATTTTCAGGTCAATTTTGCATGGCCATTTTGACAAGGAAAAAGAAATATTTAGGTGATACATTCTTCTAAACAAATGTTCCTATATATCTTAAGTTTCTATTGACACTAATTTCATATAGTTTGGTTAAGTGTTCTGCAAGTTAAACCTAAAATACTACAAACTATTCCTAAGCCGCGACAACACATTGTACTCAACTTCAAGCCAAATTTTGAAACCCTTAAAGACAGATTTCCAATTCGATTCCTTCATTAAAAATATAGCCATATGTCTCTATTGCAATATAAACTTCAAATCATCCCATTTGGATATGTACAGAT
This sequence comes from Erythroxylum rufum, assembly GCA_027478365.1. Classification (NCBI taxonomy): domain Eukaryota; kingdom Viridiplantae; phylum Streptophyta; class Magnoliopsida; order Malpighiales; family Erythroxylaceae; genus Erythroxylum; species Erythroxylum rufum. Next base: position 11,807 of record JANIHZ010119305.1, on the reverse strand, counting down.
CAAGATATGGCTAAAGTATAGATGCATGTTCAGTGAAAATGCTCCATCTAATGTATTCCAGCACACTTCATCACCATTTTCATCCTAGTTCATCACTTTTGCTTAGTCTATCATTTCTTGCTTATGTCCTCATTATTTCCTCTTCATTCCCATTTCCATTTCAGTTAAATTTCAATCATACATAAATCATATTCTATGTTTAATCATAATACCAAAAATAGAACATCTACATTCATATATTCATCACTAAATTTCTGAACATGCTCAACTCTAATCTCACATTCATTTCACTTCTAACTATAAACTTAATTTATCTCATTTCAAAACACCTTAGTACTCCTTTTTATTAACTCTGAACTCTATCTCCAAAACACCCAAAGAGATCCACGTTAATAAACATTGAAAATAAAACATGAAACATCCATTTATCTATCAAAATTTTCTGCACCTTTTTCCTACACCATTTCAATGATCTTTCTAACTCAAATCATCTTAACAACATCTTATGAATATTGATCATCATATATATAAAATCAAGACCTAAATCTACCCACATTTCTCATTTATGTTTAGCATGTACCCATCCTCATTTTATGATCATTTAACTGTTAACTACCATCAAAACATGTTTCATTCAATAAATAAAGAAGAGTAATGATTTATACTTACTAGTTTACCTCAAGATCTTCAAATAACACTTAACCCTAGCTTCTCTAGTATCATTCAATCATCAACGTTTAAGTTGTAATAGGTTGTGTCTCTTAGCAATAAGAAGAAGATAGTAAGATATTTAAGTGGCTAGTATAAGACTAAGGTCAAAAATCAACTTGATGGAGGGTGGTAAGAGTTTCATGGATGGAGAGAAAAATGAAGAAGATGAGAGTGTTTTTGGTAGAAATGAAAGACAATGAAGAAGTCTTTCAAATGGACAATAATGTGTGTTTTAAAAATGTCATGAGACCTTACACTTAAGTGATTTATGCTAAATAACACTTAATTGCTTAGTTCATTTGTTTCCAATTTCTAGTCCAATTGTCTCCCAATTTTTAATGACACTTGTCATTAAATCTTAATGTCACTTATCAATAATTTCTACTACCATTTGACACATACTTCTACTTCCATTAATCAATTGTTCTGCCACTTGGCAATTTTTCTTGTGCCAAAATACCCATAATTTTAGAAAATTCTCCAATTTCACCAAAAATTCTAAATTAATAATTTAATTCACTAGTTTAATTTTTAAGGCAAAATATTCACTGTACATATCATAATCACATTAAAACAATCACTTATAGTCGAAAAATGTCAAATGAGTGCATGAAAAAATAATTATAATGTGTGCAATAATCAAATTCATATGTATGTATGCTATATTATGTATGAGCATGAAGTGTATTTCTTAATTTTCTCATTGATATCTCTCATGTACAATATTCTAGGGTTCTAACCCTTAACATGGGAAAGCAGGTTGTTACAACAAATCCTATCAGTTCATATACAAGTTAAGATGTGTGAAGGATGTTATTAAAAATTTTATGATAGGTAGACAACCTAGTTTGCATACCATGAAAGAAAAGCTTATCCTTGCTCAACAAACCTACTATATGAATCGTTATAATCTTGAGAATAGGCAGACTGAAGTACTTTCCCTTCGGTCATACCAAGAAGCTCTCAAGTTTCATAATTCAGTCCTTATGCAGAAGGCTCAATTACACTAGTTGAAGGGTGGAGATTCTAATACTAAATACTTTTACTCTTTGTTGCTTGCTCGTAGGAATGTCAATCAAATTCCTATTCTTCTTAAAAGTAATGGGAGAGAACACAATGCTGATGATAGTCTCATGGAGCTAGCTCGACAATATTTCATGGAATTAATGGTCACAGTTAATGCTATTTCACCAAGTTCCAACACTCGTAGCCTGTTTAAAGGTAGCTTTGAGCAGGATACCATTAATGATCTCACTTAACCTATTGTTGCTCATGATATTACAAGGATTGTTTAGTTTGAACCCCTCTAAATCCCCTGGACCTAATGGCTTCACTGCATTGTTCTTTCAACATACATGGGACATTATTGATGAGTTATTCATAGCAAAAGTGGACCTAATCACACTTACATCTGTTTAGTACCTAAAAAACAAAGACCTTCTATCATAAGCGACTTTTATCCAATCTCCTATAATTCAGATAAAAAATATAATTCAGGTAAAAAAAACTCAAAAGTTGTTTAATAAAGATTGATTTCTTCAGGGCATTTGATACTATTAGTTGGGATTTCATAATAATTTGTCTAGAAGCTTTCAAACTCCCTCATTAACTAGTGCAACTGATTATAATTTGCATAAAAACCTCATCTTTAAGTGTCCTTGTCAATGGCATTCCTTCCAAACCTTTCAAACTAGCTAGAGGCATTTGACGGGGACGCACTTTATCTCCATACTTGTTCACTATGGTTATGGAAGGCTTTTCCAAGCTTTTAAGTAGCTTCCAATGGTGGATTCAAATATCATTGCCACTGTAACAAAATCAATCTCACTCATCTTATTTACACAAATGATCTTCTAATTTTGTGTAAAGAAGATTTTTTTCTCTCAATATTATGATGCATACATTCAACTTATTTGCTCAATGGTCTAGCTATATGCATAACCAAAGCAAAAGCAGCCTCTTTCTCTATACAGATGTAAGGAATTGACATGAGATAAGAAGACTCATCAAATTTACTTCAGTCTCTTATATCTTTAGCTATTTGGGAGTACCTATTATAGTTTCCAAACCTAAGTATCTTGACTGTATTCCTATAATTGAAAGATTGAAATCTAGAGTTTTGGCTTAGCAAGACAAGTTCTTACCTTATACTACTAAATTAACTCTCATCATTTTGGTTCTTAGCAGTTTGCATATCCATTGGACTACACATACAGGTTTATCTAGGAAAGCTATTAAGGAGATGAACAAAATTATGAAGACCTTCTTATGGTTTGGTACCATTGATAACTCCAAAAAGGCCAGAATTAAATGGAGTGATGTTATTGTCTTGAAAAAAGAAGGAAGGGTTTGGTATCATTTCAATCTCTATAATGAAAAAGTTTTGAATGTGCAAGAGATTATGGAGAATATACACTGATCAAAATGCATTATGGATGAAATGGAGCCATGAACACCACTTGAAATATATCAATTTTTGACAACTGGACTGCTCTAGAGCTGGATCTCCTGTTCTTAAGAAAATGATGGCTTTGAGGGGGCTTATTTATCCTCACATTCAACATAGCATTGGAAATAGGGTCAGGTCTTGGATTTGGTATGAAAAATGGCTTAATATCAACCCTTTAATCCACATACCTAAATTACAACACCTAAAGAATAGACTGCCTTTGAACTCTAAAGTTTCATTTTTGAATATGAATGGTGAATGGCATGGAGACTTTAAGGGATTCTAGACTTTGTTGAGCTACCTTCTACGAGTTAATGATCAATACAATGCTGATGTCATTTCTTGGTCTTTAAACACGAATGGCACTTTCTCAAACCACTTTTGTTATTAACTGTTTACTACTGAAATGGATGACATGCCTTGGTTCAATCTCTTATGGAGAAATAATGTTAACCCTAAGTCTTCTTTCATCTTATGGCTTGCAATCAAGAATCGAGTCCAAACCAAGAGTCAAAATTATGACAATACTGATACTACTTGTTTACTTTATAGCATTGTTGTTGAAGATAGGGATCACTTCTTCGTTCAATGTCCTTATTCTAAAGCTATCCGAAGTAGAATCTTACATATGTTACCTTATAATTTTTGTGGTTACAATTGGAGCAAGCATTAAATTGGATCATTTCTAACTTGAAATAGAGGAAACCCAATTCTACTCTCAACAAAGTAGCATTCATAATTACCATATATACTATATGGAGAGAGTAGAATAGTCACAGATTTATAGATAAGAAGATAGAGAAATACCAACTCGCAGATAGAGTTGTCAATCTCATCAGAGCATACATATATGCTAAAAATATGGATCACTCTTCGTATATGCACATGAAGAGAACGTGGAGCTTGTAATTTCATTTGCAATTTCACGAAGGCATATGTATTTTCTTTTGGTTATTTCTTTAGCTTTTCTACTTGTAATTAGTTCTCATTAAGGGAATAGGCAGATAGACTAAAACTCATTGTAATGTTGTCTTAGTTTCATCTATCAATTAATTATTATTCTTTTTTTTAAATGACGAGTTGATTTTGAGCAAACTTTATATTTCTTTGATTCTCATAAGGCCTAAGATGATAATGAGCTTCTTTCATGTCATTTTAATGATAAAGAGGAATATATGAATGAAATGAATATTGCATGCTCTTTTGGTGTGATCTTGTATAAAAATTATACCTATTTTTATCTTACGAACTATATAGTCTAGGTTTAGAATGTGAACTACATATAAATGCATGAAATTTATTTTCACCTTGAGACCTCAAAGATGATGCATGAGCATTGAAGTTTTCATTTCTAGAATTAATTGATATATGGTCATATGATGACTTAGGTAATGACTCATTAATATGAACATAAACCCCTTTCACAAAAATTGTTTACATATTTGGTTTAATATTGTGACAAAAGGAAAGTCTTTAAAGAACTTTAAAGATGCTGACTTAATAAACATAATATTTATTTTGATTTCCAAAATCCTAGTAATATATGCAACTCTTTGGGCTTCTATTGACTTCTTACTTCTTAATCAATTATTGTAAAAAAATGTGCAAAGAATTCAATTCACTTGTTATTAAAGATGAAATCTCAAACTATCAGTTGCTTATTATAGTTATTAAGACCCGCAGTATTCCAAATAGCTAACAATTTGAAGGAGGAAGAGATTTAAGGGGGAGAACCATCCTCCTTCCTCTTTTACTCATTACTTTAGTCTTTATAGGTAATGAACTAGAGCCATGAGAGGAGCTTCTTAATACTTCTTAGGGTCTAGATGAAAGGAGACCCAAAAAATCACCTAGTTTTAGGAAAGTATCAAACTCCAAGTTTTTAGGTAAAGAGATATTAGTACCTAAGATTAAATTGTTTACATGTAAACTAGAGGTAATTTGGGGTTAGGAGGGTAAATCATCTCTAGAGTTGGGATGGTAAATCATCACTCTCTCTAGATAACTTATAAGTGATTATTACTGAGTTCATAGATTTATACTTCTTTGGAAAAATGAAAGGAGTCCTCAATAAAATCCTTCTAGAAGATGCTAAAAGAATACCTTCTTATTGGTTTATAGATTTTTTGAGAGAAAGGGGCTTTTGGTTTCCATTGGAATGTGACATTCTCCATAGAGAGAAAGGGGATTTTGGCTAATTGTAGACACTAGTTCACTTAAGAGAGTTAAGGGGAGGGAGGAGGTGAAAAGGGGTAAAGACTATACTGAAGAAAGAAAGAGGTAAGAAAAAGTTGAAAGACAAAAGTATCCCCACCTTTGAAAGTTATTAGAAAAGGTAAGGGACAATAAATACAAAATGTCAAACCTATTTAAATTTTGTCACTTCAGTTGATAACTGAGTGAAATTTAACCCATTTGGCCTAAATATGAAAAGGCATAATTTCTAAGATTTTCAAAATTCAACTAGATTGTTTAAGGAATTCCTGAGTATGAAAATTAGTAAGCAAGTCTAGGATTTATGAGTCAAGATAATTGAAATATGATTAAAATATGTTGCAAAAACAATTGTGTATTGATGGGCAGTTAATTAGGAAATGGCCATGATTACAGGATAGTTAGAGGTTAAATAGTTACACGAGAACTACTTAAGGTGGTTAAATTTGATAAAGTTATATAATCACACCAACATCATAGCACAAGCACGAGGACACAATCATACTACTCAAACTTAATCCCTTTCTTTGTTTTAGTTTTTTTTTTAATTTTATTCTCTTCCTTTAGTTAAATAAAATTATCCTTTTAATTTAAACTTTAAGCCTCGACATTCTTTAGTGTTTAAGAACTTGGTAACTTAGAATTTTATTCTCCAAGTTTTCCAAAGACCACTTATATCAATAATTAGAAGTCCGGAGCAGTTTTAGGAGAATAACTCCTTGGCATTCTCGAATTCTAGGTTGATTGTAAAAGTGATCAACAATTTAACATGCCTAATGGAACCACAACGTCACATAAGAAGAATGCAAAATAAGTTGTTGTTCCTCTAGTCCTAGAGGAAGAAGTCCTATTATAGTAAGGAATGAAGGCTTTATATCTCAAATGATTGAAAATTTGGAGAAGGTAACATCACCTCAGCTAAGTCTCTAGTTGGAGAGAATTCAAAATTGTCGTAGCCATGAATAAGGAATGATAGTTTTTACGCAATGATATTTTAGAGTTGAGCAATTAAGAAGTTAACAGAGAAGATTAAAAAAAATCTATCGCTTTTGTGCAGGCCACTAGGTAGAATTATCCTTCTATAATAAGACATATTTTTGAAGGCTCAAGCGACAACTTATTCCAAATATGACGGAAGTTGCTAATTATAGTTATCCTTCAATTTCTTCCTATGTGGAAGTTGTTTGTGCCTTCAAGTTCTGATTCTAGAAATGGCCAACAAGTTGTCACACCATTAAACATACCTCATTAAATTGGTATTCTCATACCTCTCCTAGCAATTATTAATCATAGGTTAATAATAAGTCATGTTAATCCTGATTTGCCTTTAGGTCGTGTTTAATTAAGATGAGCTCGTTAATTAAACCTAGCTATCGAATAACTTGTAATAAGCTCTCTAAATTTAATTAGACAGCTGTATTACATGTTAGGAAAATAGATTAATCAAACCAATAACCACACAAGCTTGGGTCATTTAACCCACGCTTTGTTATCCCTAATGATTAAAAACCATTAAATGCCACAAACAAATCTCAAACATAATGATTATGAATTATATTCAAGATTCTAGCAATGAGTTTATATGTAAACAATCTAATGATAACGAGATTAACGATAATTCATACACGAAACCTAAATCTATAAACATAGCTTAACATAATCAATCTGAAAGTGAGAAAAAATAATAAACACAATGAGAGAAAATGTTTAACTGGGTTCTTCGACGTCGATATCACCTCCGAACTGGTGTTAGGAAGCTCAACCCTCCACAGTTCTCCAAAGAAATGGAGCTTTGCCCCTTCTCTTCTTCAAAACTAAGAACTCATGACTCCAAAATAGTTCTTCTAACCTTTTATCAACGTTTCTGCCATCATATGTTCTTTTTATACTAAAAAAAAGGTTATCGAGTGCCAAGTGTGAAAGTCATAGATGAGACTGGTGTATCATGCCCATGAAGCATATGTCACAGGTGTGACTGGTGTGTCATGCCCATGAAACACTTTTCATGGGTGAGAGAAGAGTCTCACACCCATGACAATATGTTCATGACCATGACTTATTTATCATGGTCGTGAGATGTATCTCATGGCATGACTTTGTAATTATTCATCATTTTGGCATTTTCTTGTCTCCTCTTGCTCTAATTCTTCTCCTTCTTGTTCCATAAAGACAAGTGAGTGTGAATCTCAAAAAGAAGACTCAAATATTATGCTTTTGACTCACTTTAGCTTTTTTGCTTTCAAATTGTACCTAAAATCAAATATAAACTAAAGTGAGTATCTTAAGCATTTCATAGCATTAATTACTAAGTGTTATGGAATAAATGTATAATTAATTAAACATATATCAATTTCCTTCACACTTAGCTTTTGATCATCCTCGAGCAAAACCTCAAAATTAAAGTCACAAACCCAAAAATACTTACTCATTTTCCATATTTCCTAAGAATAGATAATCATAAGTAAAGAGGAATAACATTTAAAATCCATAGCAAGAAATGAACATTCAACACTTCTGCTCAAAATCAATCAACATTCATTGATAAGTATAAATTGCATCGTGTTTTAGGGAATAGTTTGATTTATGTTTAGCCAATAATTCAGTTATTTAGTATGTCTTTATGTTAGAATTGTGTTAGTTTGTTAATTATTTGTGTTTAAGTGTTTTATGGGTTAGTACAAGCTTTTAAGCTTAAATATTATGTTTTTGAGGTACCTTGATGTGTTTGCTAGGGTTTCAGGGTCAGTATCAAAGAACAGAGGAGTTTTGGAAGGCTCAAATATGGGCCACAATTTCAGGGTTATGGCCTGTATCGGGTAGACGAGTAGTTGCTTACGAACTTCACGTTTCGAGGGACTTTTTGGACCTTTTGATTGCTAAAAAGACCCTAGGGTTAACCTAAACATAAAAGGCTATTTAAAGAACATTAAGAGGAGCACAAAGAAGCTTTTTATATCAGCCATACTTGAAACCTTAAAGAGAGAATACCGAGAGAAAGGAGGAGAAGAAAGAGGAAGATAAAGATGAAGCTGACTCGACATGCTTCTTGGATCAGGAGGTCTCCCGACGTGGCTGCTCTATTCTAAGTCATTATTTCCCTTTCTTTTTGATTTTATCTATGTATATAATTGATATGGATAGTATGATGATAGGATTTGGAAAATTAATGATTCTCTAAAATCTCCTTCGGGATTTTATTGTGATTTAATGATAATTTAGTTGATTTATTGGATGAATGTCGTTATTTGATTTCATTCTTACATAATTCGGTAATAAACTGAGAGGGTGAACTGAATGAAAAATAATTAAATCGAATTAATGAGAGTTAGGTGATTTAATAGAAACTATGTTAAATCATATTGGTAGTTCTGTGGAGAGAGATCCTATATGATGTTTCGATAGTTTATTAGAGTGCTTTAGATATAATTAGGGTTATGAATAATTTGTGAATTGAGAGATTACGAATTCCATAATCAGATTAGGGCTTATAATTTAGGATTTAATGGTTATAACACGAGAGAGAGTAATTAGCCCTAGGATAGTCTAGAACCGACACTCCATTGACAGATAATCAGTTAGGTTAGCATTAATGATAAGTAAAACCCCCTTTCTCATAAATTGGTAAATTCCTTAGGTTGATTTCTATTGTGATTTCATATTGCTCACTTGTTAATACTTACGTGTTTAATTTCTGATTTGATTGGTCGAACTCAATTATCGTAATTAATTTTTGTTGCATCTTTTATTTTCAGTTTTATAGTTTTTCTGGCCTTATATTTTAGGATTAGATTACTCTCCTTCCTCGTGGGATCGACACCTTTAATACTACACTACAAATCGTGTGCTTGTGGAATATTGAGGGTTTATAAGATTAAAACTTACCTTGATAAAGTTTTTGGTGTCGTTGTTGGAGAAGGCAAAGAATAGTTTAATTCTCTTAGTCTAAGGCATTTTAATTAGTTTTAAGTTTTTAATTTTTTTCAATTTTTTGTGTCCGTGCTGTTAAATGAACACAAAAGTTATAAGAAGTTCAAGTTGCATAGCTAAAACTGTAGAGCTTGACATCACTCATCTAGAATGTTCAATTAGAAGAGCTCGGTCTGAAGAAGAAGAAGAAACTGCAAAAACAATAATGGCTAAGGAGTTTTATCAAGAGTTCGATCAAGGAGAGAATCAAGGGCATCAACCGAGAACCCTTATGGACTTCATGAGACTGGGCTTCAATTGTAATTATCGGTCTCCAAAACTACCGAGGGTTAGAGTGTTAGAAGCTTTCATTTATGCATAATATATAGAGTAACATGAGTTACATCATTATAGAATTCATTTGGTGCATTTAGGATATGATTTTATGATTTCATTCACATGCATAATATTAGCATACACACATTAATCATGATTTAGAAATATGAAAATGAAGTAACAGATTTTATATGCATTTAATTAACATGTTCTGGGGTTTGAAAGTTGCAAAATGAAATTGACATGTGAAGATTTAGGATGACTAAGCCTATGAAATGAAGTGACATATGGCAGTCATAAAAGACATGTGTACCATCTAAAGAGGGGACATGTGTCTTACTTTAACACATGACAAGTGTCCTCCTTGTGACTTATACATTCCATGGTCATTTTCTTTTGTCATTATTCTGGCTGTATACTCTCCATCTCCTCCCTCTCATTGTCGAAACCTACAACTAACTCACACCATTGAATTTTTTCCTTAGTTTTGTACATCACCACCCTAAAAACCATGCAAAATCCATCATAAAGATAGCTATGGAGTTTAGAACATTGTTACATGTACTGCTGTCTTTTTCTTTTAGTCATGGCCGAACCCATCCCCTTATTGTTCTTGAAATGTTCTTGCTTGCAAGTAAGGCTAAGCAAGCTTGACATTTGAGGTGGCATTCAAGCTAAGAAAGTACGTGAAACACTAACCTATTATGATATATGTTAGTCGAATTTTATTATGGCTAATTAGGGATGGATTGAATGGGTTGTTGGTGTTAACAATGTGCTGGAAAAAAAATGAAAAAGGATGAATTGGTTACTTTTCTGTCCTATTTTTGGATGTACGAAAACAGTAGCTTATGGGTTGTTGCAAGGATGATTTAAGTTGGGATTTGAAGTATAATTGATGAGGAATTCATGCTAAAGATAGGTGATATAAAGGTGTTTTCAAATCTGGAAAATATAGGGCAGTAGGTGTGATTGTAAAAAGTGAATGGTAAAGAAAATAGTGAGCAGAATTTTATGAGCCTAAGTGTAACCAATATGGAAGTTAAATTAACTTGAAATGAAGTAACTTTAAAGGAAATGAAATCTGGAAAAGCTCAGGTGTTAGTGATATCTCAAAGCTTGTAAAATTTGTGAAGTATTGAAGGAAGTAAAGTTACACACGTTAATGATGTTGATGACAAATTCTGGAACTTTAGTTTCAGCCTTGTGAACATGTTGAATCAGCTGAAAAAATTCAATCTATATTGGTGCATTTGGACTTAATTAATGCTAGGAATGAGCCTAGATTATTTCTTGATTAATTGGTTAAGAGCATGATAAGGATATGTAGTTAATTGACGACATAAACTAAAGATTGGACTATTTTGATGTGGTTGTATTCAAAGCTGGAAATTATGATGTGTTAAAGGAATAAATGTGTTCTTTGAATGCAAATATGATCTTAAGGATATGTGTAATGTGTATAAAGTATGGATGAATGAGTATTGAAGAACATGGGGTAGTTATGAATGAGAATTGGGTAAATGTATAAATACATATTGCTGGAAAAGTTTGGTGAATTAAGATATTCTTGCTAAAATTTTCAGATTTAAATTAACAATTGTGTGTGATATAAAAGGCTATTTGATCATGAAAATGTACAAGGAGAAGTGTAATGTATGGCTGATGAATTTGGAGTAAATCAAGCTTACTTAAAAGTATAAACCTGATTGCAAAATGATAGTATACAAGCTATAATGGTTGAATGGTCTTAGGGTATATAATCACACATTATTTTGTATAGTGGAGAGATTGATTTACATTGGATATGGTAACATGTATAAATTATTTGTAAGGATTAATGAGACCAAGTTGGTGCTAATTTGATAAGTTAACTCATAATAGGTAAAATGTTGAATTGAATAGGTAAGATCTATGCATAAGAATACACACCCGGAAAGTCAATTGATCATGCATTGAAACATGATATATATGTGCATGATTATATAATTACATGAATAAATAACTTAGTGATTTGTGACCTATGTGTGTATGTTGGACCCCAAACTTGTTTTTATGTTAATAAGCATTAGGTAGACGAATTATGAGAGTTGAGGGATTAATTTTTTGGAGCTAAGTGTATCTATGTTAGTAGGATTTTATTATGTGGTTCGGTTGTATTAAAAGTGTTAAGAATGCATAAGGGTATTTT
>JANIHZ010119292.1:0-14054 GCA_027478365.1 Erythroxylum rufum | reverse complement strand
CCTATAGTGTTGCTTAAGAATGCTTTGATTGCTCTTGAGAAGGAACAGCAGTGGCATAGAATCATTCAGGTGTGATCATCTCTCTGTCTCTCCTGCTCTCTCTCCGAGCTACATATAATAGTAATCTTGTGCAATCTAGCTTATGGAAAATATCTAGTAAAGGAGGAAAAGAATAAGTGTGAAGAACCTCCACCTCAAGGCAAAGGCTGGTAGTGGAATTTGCTTTATCCAACTGGTAATGGAAGAAAATAATGAAGTAACAACAGCATATGACGAATCTTGTGGTTATGGCATGAATGACAATTGTAGCCATTTTGCACTAATTTTCAGGATTGTAGCCTAAGATTTACTTTTAAAGTCCTTAAGCTTCTACATAACCACTGATATTATTTTTAATTCTCTGATTGTTTCTGATTGAATGTTGATCCACGTTAGATAATTAAGTGGATGCTAAGCAAGGGACAAGGGAACACAATGGGGACTTATGGGCAGTTAATACTAGCTCTAGATATGGACAACAGAGCAGAAGAAGCACATACGTTTTGGGTGAAGAAGATTGGTATTGATCTTCACTCGGTCTCGTGGCAGTTATGCAATCGCATGATGGCTATATACAACAGGAACAACATGCCGGAGCATCTGATAAAGGTAATGGTTATTATATTTGTGATAAACAAAAATTTGGGGATAATTTTCGTTGTTTGTATTGATTAGTTCCTCAGCTTTTGCATTTGTGCAATCATTATCTTTATTTTGGTTGGATCATTATCTTCATTTTGGTTGGATTTGTTCTTCAGTCCGCTAGAAGTGGTTAAAGAAGGGCTACTGAATCCAAGTAAAAATTCAGTTGAACATTATTAGTTAATGCTTTCAAGCAGCTTGCCTCTTTTTAAAGTTAACATATTGATTATTGTCTGTTAAAGCTTTTCAAGGGGTTGGAGGCTTTCGATCGAAAACCACCGGATAAAACAATAGTTCGGAAAGTTGCCAATGCATTTGAGGTGTTAGGCATGCTTGAAGAGAAAGATCGTGTGCTAGAGAAGTACAATCATCTTTTTATTGAGAGAGAAAAAGTACATATCAACAAGTCTAGAGACGTATCTAAGAAAAAGAGGAAATGAGGTAAATTATGTTCAAGCTCGCGACTTTCTTTTGATTACAAAATCATTTGATTCATGCTTCCTTGTTACGAAATGATCTCCAAGTTGGTCAGATAGAAAAGCTTCAAAATGCAGGTTTTCTGCCTGTTATTTTGTTGCGTGCAATTTTCTTATTATTCAAGAACTCAATATATATAATCATGTAATGTTCCCATAGCGAAAAGGGAGGAATATGCACCTGGGTAGATAGGATCTTGGGTGAAGCCTTACCGACGAACCATCTTCAGAGTGTAGACATAATAACAAACTTGTATTTAGAGTGAGAGTTGTTTATAGTATATGGAGCAAATGGATGTATTCACTGTCATTTTTCTATGCGCAATGCTGTTTCCTCTTTCGTCTTTTTTGGGTCCCATATGCATATTTCCCATCCAACTTGAACCTAAATCAGTTGATTTCTTCACCATTGAACCGTCCTTGGCTGTATTGGTATTTCCTTTTACATATTCAAGTTGATTTCTATGCTGATGCTAGTTTGAGCAGGGACCGAGTATTTTATCCATAGTAAGATTTCTTTTCACCGTAATTGTTGTTTTTTCAGGGTTAAGAAACAAAAAATTGAACTCCAAATGCCTTTGCTGATACAAAAATTTGAGAGTATTAGAAGAAGATGACACTTTGACAGTGTCAGACGAGGATTGCTTACTTCTTTCATCAAAAGTGGTCCTTATATGTCTGTTGAAACACCAAAATAGGGTCTGGATGCTTGGTAGTAGTGTTATTTGAACTACTTTAGCATTCTTATGACCGTTTCTTAAAAACAAAAAGACTTTAGTTCTTTGACAAATTACACGCATTGTATAGCTATTTCCTGATATTGACGTAGGCCATGTAACCTGAATTTATATGGAAGTGCTTGTAAACCAAAACGAGGAGAATCCGTGGACATAGAAATAATTGTGTAGAAATTGTGTTTTGGTGAAGGAGAAAACGATTTTTGATCTTAATTCTCCTCGCATTATCATGTCTGCTTAATAGAGGAAGTTCTCGTAAAACTCAACTAATAAGATATGGACTGCTAGAGGGGCGGGGATAGCTCAGTTGGGAGAGCGTCAGACTGAAGATCTGAAGGTAGCGTTTTGATCCACGCTCACTGGACTGCAACTGCCTGTTCAATGTGAAAGGAAACTGCTGGACTCCAATAAATTTGTGATCATCCCCTATTCCACCACACGAAAATCAAATTACAGCTTCTGCCTCTCTTTCTTTCTTTCTTTTTTTACAATCATACTATCCATTTCATTGATAGAATAAAGTCATGTTTTAATTGGAACCAGCAGCTTTAGGTAGTCTCATCCATATTGCTTAAAGGAACTTAGATTTTGCCTGTTAGATGAGGAATGATTTTCTTTTTCTAAATCCCAACAGCATAATCTTTGTTAACCTTTTTCCTCAACCATCTCTGATTCAAGAAGACCATTCTTACAATTTCTAGATCACATGTATGAACAAAAGAACCTTGATGCATAATCACACTTTACAACTTTATAACTACAGACTGCTAATGCATTTCACAGGCATGGATATCAGGATCCAGGCATATCAATCATAACTGCAAAAGCCACTTCTCTTGCAAAGCATTAAGAAAGAGTGCCATGCAGTTTAAAAAATCAACAATCAATCAACATAAACTACTTAATCTTGCAGAAATTAACATAATATATAGGAAGTGAATAAAAAGTGTTACTCTAGGACAGTAAAAAGGACTCTGTTCTTCCTATCATTTTCCAGACAATCCACCATTGGCAAAATGGATAAAGGAACAAACGTAGAATAAAGTGATGAATCCAGAAAAATAAAAGTAAATACAAGTAAAAATAAAGGTACCTATGTTGATCATTGAATTCAATCATCTTTATTTGTTTAGCTCCGTGAAAAAACCTAAAATGAAATATACAAACTCAAAAAGAGCATAACTGCAAACTAGATGTGAAAAAACGGACAAAGAATCAAGCTTTTGCTGCTATATAAAGGAATATCCTTCTTTAGAACCATTTCAAAAGCCAAAAATGAAAACAAAATCAAAAACAAAAAACCTAGTGCAATGAGATATGTAAAGCCCATCATAAAATTTACCCAACAGCCCAACCCATATTCCATTAAACACATATAAAAAAAAATCAGCAGCAAGAAAAATAGAGATAGACCAATGATAACGACCTTCTTTCTTCGTCTTTCTCTTCATTTCCTCGCTGAAAAATGTGTCTAAAATCACCCTCTTTCATCTGCATGTAACACTTCTCTCGTAGGTTCTCTCATTGTATTTGTTTTGTAGAAAAATTAGAGGAAATTGTGGAGGTTAATAACTCCAAAATCTCTTACACTTAGGTAAAAATTGTATTAGCTATATTATGTCTTTTTTTGTGACTTTGATCATCCTACACCAGTTTATAGTTAGATTGCATGCTGTAGTTGTTTGTGATAATAATTAAACTTGCATGAAGGCATAAAAATGGAGAAAATGTAGCTGGAAAATGATAAAAGAGGAGAGGGGTGAAAAGGATGACATTTTTTGAAAATTTAATTTGCATGAAGGGCAGAATAGGAAATGCAAAGAGTGAAGACGTAAATCTAGAATTTACTTCCAAAGGGGCATTTTGGGTATTAATTGAAATGAATGGAAAAAATAGGATTTTTAATTAGTTTAGTAATTATAGTAGTTAGGTTAGTAAGAATATTATTTTTATAGTTAAGAATAAATTATAAAAGAGAATAATGTTAGATTATTAAGTGTATCTAAGTTGAAATTTTTCGTAAATTAGCCTTATTGAATTTTTTAATATCTAGGTCCAGTCCGATTAGGGAGTAAATTGGACTATAAATTAATGGAGTTTGAAATTGAAGTAAGGATAACTTTAGACTTTACTCTTAAAATAAAGTATCATCTTGTTATTAATAAATTATATTTTGATTTAGTTATTAATTAAATTAATGGTTAATGGTTTCATACATGAATTATAAGGTATTTTGTGTTTATATTTTGTTATGTATATTGAGGTGTATTGACTGTTAATTCGACGAAATTGTGTTATTAAATAGAGATTGGTTGATAATATGTTGTGAATAATTAGTGAAAATCGAAAATCGGTGGTTTGCCTAGGATAGACTACATTCGATGGTTACAGATTGATAGGTTGTTTAGATATGAGTGAGTAGTGGCTAGGTACCTGTCTGTGGAGCAGATATCGGGGCATCCTGAGTCTTGGAGATGTCCGATGCCAATGGTTAGGTACTGGAGTGCAACCGGGATATCTTGAGTCTTGAGGATCTTTTGTGTCGATGGCTAGGTACTGAAATAGCACCGAGGTACCAAGAGAGATTGAGAAATTGAGGTATCATGTGCTGATATTTATACATTTAATCACATTTCTACTTAGAGAGAGATTATATTCAGATGAGATGAGATGAGCTGGTAGGTCATTGAATATAAGCCTATTAGGTTAAGTAGGGCCCTGACAATTCAGTAATTATGAGATAATTCATAAATGGCATTTGTATATTAATATTTGTGTTAATCATTGCTTGGTAAAATTTTGAGATGTTTGTTAATTGTTTGGATTAGATTGAGTCATGTTGTGTATATTCGTATTATATGTATGTTTTAATCTTTTGACTAATTTTATAATTATTTGGTTTTAAAGGTACGATCAGTTAACCTTACTGAGTAGGCAGCTCACCCATTGCCATTACTTTTTTTAGGAGAACGAGAGATTATCGATAACCCCAGTAAGGGACTGACAAAGTGAAGTTTAGGTGGGGGCAGTAGATTAATTGAGTAAAGTCATTTGATTGTATATATTTTTTAATGTGACAGTTTGTGTAGTTATGTTATATAAAAATTTTTTGTGTTTGACAAACAATAATCTCTTTTGGAACTAATGAGGAATTTGATGATTAATATTACACTTTGGGAACGATTTGGATAATTATGGTTTAATAATTTTTAGGAGTGTCACATTAGCTAGTATTAGAGCAGGTTTACGTTTCTACGGATGTGTTGAGTAAAAAAAAACAAATGATGTGTTCTTGTCTTATTTAGGAAGGCTTTAGGAGAGGATAATGTTGGCCCTGAGTCAACAGGGGAATCGGGTAATTTTATCTGTGCTTCAGATGTGCCTAAGTAGGGGGATGCTAGAATGGATAGAGTAGGAGGAGTGGTGTCAATGCCACCATAGATGATGCAGTTCTTTCATATGGTGCAGCACTCAGTTACTGCGACTCCAACCCGAGGTGATTTTAAGGTAGATGGAAAATATGAGCGGATTTGTAAGATGCGTGCAGTAGAGTTTCGGGGTACTATTGATCTTGAGAAGGATAAGGCAAGGTGGAAGCAGACTAAGTTGGTTTTAGACTGTCTAAAGTGTACATCAAAAAGAAGGTTACAGTATATTGTTTCCTTATTCTAGGGCAATGCACTGACTTGGTGGAAGTCAGTGAAGAGATCTTATGATACCCGAGAGATGACTTGGCAAGAGTTCCAGAGAGAGTTCAGAGATAAATACACTCCGCAGATATATCGAGATCGAAAGAAGATGGAGTTCATAAGTTTGGTTCAGACAGGGAAGATGTGAGTGGCTGATTATGAGGCTCGCTTTGCAGCCTTGTCTAAGTATGCATTGGAGGCTATGATAAATCCTAAAGACATATGTTACCTATTTGAGTAGGGTTTGAGGATAGATATTCGTTTATGTTTGGGGGCTACTACTTCTGATTTCAAGAAGTTATTAGAGACTGCACTCAGAGTGGAGGATGTAATAGAACAAGGTAAAAGGAGAAGAGAGCTAAATAGGCAATTGGAGAGTCATCAAAGAGAGGGGAGTCAGTCTGTTAAGAGGGGAGCTACTTGATAGAGATACTGATAGGTTTTTATTTGATGCATTAATGTAGGTGAATGTGCAATGTTTTGGGATAAATATTATGTTAAATTGTTGTTTTTATATTATCTTTGAGTGTTAGGAGTTCTTTTGGGAAAATGGAGCAAAAAGATAGCAATTTGGAAGAATGGCCAATGCTTCAAACGTATGGACAAGCAGCTGGGAGAGGGTAGGACAAAGCGACAGCACCACATGCACAAAACGCAATACACCAACAGCAAATTGAAGATTAAGCAAATATGAAACGCAAGAAATCAAAAGGATGGTTCAACGTTTTTAAAGGAGAAAAAACGTTGTGTAGAGGGGGGTTGTAAAAAAGTGGAGGGTTCAACATTATTTTAAAAGGAAAAACGAAAACATGTAGTAAAGGGATTATATTTTTTCACGTAGCCTCCACGAATGGGATTAAAAACAAAAAAAAAATAGGGCAGCCTCAATTTCAAAAAAAAAAGAGCAACCTCACTAGACAAAAGCGCAAGACGCAGCTGGACTCCATCCCACTCACGGACCCCTCCAAAAGCAACAGCCCCCACTTCATTCACGCATGGAAACACATCACTCCATTTACAGCGTGTTTTTATTTAGTTTCTTCATGAGTTTGTCTAGGGTTTTTGCTTGTGGATTGCTTGGCATGATGATTTGTGGCTAGAACTTAATTTCTCTTAGGGATTTGATATTTAGTGATGCTTTAACATTAAACATTGCTGGAATTCATGACTGAATATTCATATACTTGTTGATTTTCCTTGGATTTATTTGTTCTTACTTTGGATTATTGGAAGTTTTCTTGGTATAAATTCACCTTTGGAAAAAGAGAGTTTTGCTAGAAGATTGAAGGAATTTCAGCTAGGATTATCTTGTGAGTTGGGAGACCCAAGAAACTTAGGAGGTGAAAGTAAAAGGTTTGGGTCTGGAACTTAAGAAACTCTAGGAAGAACTTGAATCAGGGATCACTAAGTGAAGTCTAGAGTGGATTGATTAGTTCACCTTTGGGAGAAGGATATTAATTACTCTTAAAATTCAGATACAAGGTTAGGATTTTTCATTTGTAAAGGATAGCTAATTCAATATTAAGGTTGGCAAAAATATCATTTCCTAAGAGAAAGTCATTCCCCATTGAATTTAATACTTTTAGTTATTCAATTGTTGCACTCTTTTCTTAATTGGTTATTTCATAGATATGTCACATTCATAGTTATTTTGGTTGCATTGAATTGGGTAGTTGCTTAGAAATTCATTTGAGTTTTGATTAATTCTTTACATTGCTTTTAATTTCAAAATTTCACCCAACCCGATTCCAAACATCGTTAGCTAGCGTAGATTTGAACTTTCTCATAATCTCTGTGGACACGACTTGGTTCTTACCGATTTATTACTCACTTCGACAACCGTGCACTTATAGTTCACGAACACTACTCATATTGGTGTAGGGGGATCTAAGAGAGCTGATGGCATATCGAGTAGGAGTGGTAGTTTCTACCGTTTTGGTGGAGATCGAGGAATTGACAGGGATTCAGGACAACATAGCACTACTAGTGCACCATCAGTTGGATCCGATAGAGGGGCTAGTCAGAGGTTTAGACGATCTTTCGATAGAGGAGTTGGAGGATTTCAGAGTTATACTACCTGCAGGAGATTTCACAAGGACCATACTGAGGACCTATTAGGATCAATTAGGCATGTTATATTTGTGGAGAGCGGGGGCACTTATAGAGAAGTTGTCTGATAATAAGGAGGAGTTTGGGCAGAGGGGATAGTACATGGTTAGAGTAGAACCTTTGGTTTGGGTAGAGGTTCGAGTAGAATTGGTAGTAAAGGTGGTGGTAGAGGAGTTGGATGCAGATCAGCAGTGGGTACGAGTACTAGTAGGACATCCTCAGCTTAGGGTCAAACTCAAGTGTGATATACCATATGACGAGGGATGAGGCACCCTCAGCCAACGATTTCATTATTTGATGTTAAAGTCTATATGTAAGTAAACCCAGGATCTACGCATTATTACATTTTTTTAGAGTTTCCCTCTAGAGTTCCGAGGAAGGTTAGTCCTTTAAGATATGACTGAAGAGTGTTGTTACCAGTAGGAGGTTGTGTGGTAGTAAATAGTGTAACGAGGGGAATGTTAGTGAGGTTGGTGGATTGGAGCTACCAGCTGACTTGATAGTGGTCGATTTAAGGGATTTTAATGTGATTCTCGGGATGGATTGGTTAGCACAACATCGAGCTATAATAGATTGTTATGCAAAGGAGGTGATGATAGAGTCTTCGAGTAACTCGAAAGTGATATTTGTAGGGGATCGCTGAGTGGTCCCAACGTGTATGATCCCAGCTATAACTGCTAGACAATTGATATTAGATGGGTGTGAGACATATCTAGCTCATATTATAGATATGAGGGAGGTGAAACCTGGATTAGAGGATATTCCTATGGTGAAGGAATTTTCGGAGGTATTCTTAGATGATTTACCAGGTTTATTGTCTCATGAGAGACAGATTTTACATTAAAGATTATGCCTAGAGTTGCATCAATTTTCATTGCACCTTACAGGATGGCTAATGTTAAGTTAAATGAGTTCAAAAGACAATTAGAGGAGTTGTTAGAAAAGGGCTTTATTAGACTGAGCGCATCACTCGAGGGAGTTCCAGTGTTATTTGTGAAGAAAAAAGATGGATAATGTTAAGTTAAATGAGTTGAAAAGACAATTAGAAGAGTTGTTGGAAAAGGACCTTATTAGACTGAGCACATCACCCTGAGAAACTCCAGTGTTATTTGTGAAGAAAAAGGATGGCTAATGTTGAGTTAAATGAGTTGAAAAGCAATTAGAGAAGTTGTTGGGAAATGACTTTATTAGACTGAGCACATCAACCTGGGGAGCTCTAGTGTTATTTGTGAAGAAAAAGGATGGTAGTATGAGACTATGCATGGATTATTGGTAGCTAAATAGGATGACAGTGAAAATCAAGTACCCATTGCTGAGGATAGATGATCTTGTAGATCAGTTAAGGGGAGCTATCATATTTTCCAAGATTGATTTAAGATCAGGATACTGGCAGTTAAGGATGGCTGAGTTAAGCATTCCTAAGACAACTTTTCGTTCTCGGTATGACCACTATGAGTTCCTAGTGATGCCTTTGGGTTGATTAATGCACTAACTGCCTTTATGATATTGATGAACAAGACTTTTTAGGAGTATTTGGATCAATTTTTGATAGTATTCATTGAGGATATATTGGTGTATTCAATGAGTAAAGAGGAGCAAGAGCAAGAGCAACATTTGAGGATTGTGTTACAGATTCTGAAAGAGAGACAGTTGTGTGCAAAATTGAGTAAGTGTGAGTTTTGGATGGAGCGGGTAGTTTTTCTTGGACATATGGTGTCCTAAGAGGGAGTGATGCTTGATATTGCTAAGGTAAAGACAATTATAGAGTGAGAACTACCTAGAAATATATTATAGGTAAGAAGTTTTCTAGGTCTTGCTAGGTATTATCAAAGATTTGTAGAAGGGTTTTTGATAATAACTAGCCCGTTAACCAAACTGTTAAAAAAAGGAGTTTATTTGAGTGGACCAATCAGTGTCAGGAGGGTTTTGAGGAGCTTAAGCGGAGATTAACTTCTAGCCCAATTTGGGTGCTATCATATAGTGGTGGAGCTTTTGAGGTATATACTGATGCTTCAAGGATAGGTTTGGGGGTGTTTATTGATGCAGCATGGAAAGATGATAGCTTATTCCTCTCATCAGTTGAGATCGCAGGAGTTGAATTATCCCACCCATGATTTGGATTTAGTAGTGATTGTTCATGCTCTTAAAATTTGGAGACATTATTTGTACGGGGAAACATCCCAAATCCTTATAGATCATAAAAGCCTTAAGCATATCTTAACTCAGAGGGAGTTAAACTTAAGGTAGAGAAGATGGATCGAGTTGTTGAATGATTACGATTGTATTATTGATTACCATATGGGGAAGGCCAATGTAGTGATAGATGTTTTAAGTAGGAAAAGCTCAAGTGTAATGGCTAGTTTGAGTGGATATAGTATGACACCATTGGTGGAGTTTAGGGCACTGAATGTGAAATTGGAGATTGATTATATAAGTGGTTTATTGGCGATGTTACAAGTATAACCAGATTTGGGAGATAGGATTAGGGAGGCATAACTTTAGGATTCTTATCTGAAGCGAATGAGAGAGAGAGTGCAATAAAGTAGGGGGACTAATTTTTTAGTAAGAGCAAGCAAAGCGTTGGTGATTGGGAGGCGAGTTTGTGTGTTGAATGTAGATGGATTACGAGAGAAGATTTTGAAGGAAGTTCATAGTGCACCGTATGTTATGCATCCTGATACTACAAAAATGTATGGGAATCTAAGACCTTATTACCGGTGGCAAATAATGAAGAAAGATGTAGCAAAATTTGTGTCGAGGTGTTTGACCTGTTAGTAGGTCAAAGTAGAGCATCAAGCACCAGTAGAAAAATTAAAACCCTTAGTCATTCCATCGTGGAAGTGGTAGAATTTTTTGATGGATTTCGTGGTGGCATTATCGAGGACTAGACGTAAACATGATTCAGTTTGGGTGATTGTAGATAGGTTGACTAAATCAATTCATTTCTTACCTGTATAGCGGACAAACTCATTGGACAAGTTAGCTAAGTTGTATATTGATGAGATTGTGAGGTTATACAGGGCCCTAGTGTCTATTGTATCAAATCGAGATCCACGGTTTACTTCTCAATTCTGGAGGAATTTAAAGACAACTTTGGGGACTAGGTTGAATTTAAGTACTGCATTTCACCCTCAGTCGGATTGACAGGCAAAGTGTATGATTCAAACATTGGAGGATATGATGAGAGCTTGTGCTCTGAACTTTGAGGGTGATTGGGATAGATATCTATCTTTGATGGAGTTTGCTTATAACACTATTTATCACTCTAGCATCGGTATGACACCATTTGAGGTATTATATGGCAGGCGGTGTAAAGATCCGATATATTGGGATATCGAGGGTGCTAGATTGTTAGAGGGACCAGAGTTGGTTTAAGAGATGATGGAGAGAAAAGGGGTGGTAAGGCAATGCTTGAAGGCAGCTTAAGATAGGCAAAAGAAATATGTCGATCAGGATCATCGGGAGAAAAAGTATAATGTTGAAGGTATGATATTTCTTTGGGTATCACCTTGGAGAATAATTTTGAGGATTAGTAGGAAAGGGAAGTTGAGTCCAAGATATATCGGGCCATATGAAATTGTACAATGTGTGAGGTCGTTAGCTTATAGATAGTATTACCACCAGGGTTGTGATAGATTCATGATGTGTTCTATGTGTCGATGTTGAGTCAGTACTGATCAGATCCTAGTCATGTTATATCGAGGCTTGAGATCCAAGTTACAAATGAGATGACTTATAAGGAGGAGCCAATGAAGATATTGGATAGACAAATTAGGAAATTAAGGAGAAGAGAGATTTCGTCGGTGCGAGTTTTGTGGAGTCATCATTGTTCTCCTAGAGAGGCGACTTAGGAGGTAAAGGATGAAGTTCAACGTCAATATCCTCATTTATTTAGATTCTCAAGTACGTAATTTAATTTTGATGACGAAATTCTTTTAAGAGATGAGTACCTGTAAAGACTATCATAAAATTTACCCAACAGCCTTGCCCATTTTCCATTAAATACATAAAAAACCAACAGTTGGAAAAATAAAGATAGACCTATGATAACCACCTTCTTTCTTCATCTTTCTCTTCATTTCCCAACTGGTAAGTATTTCTAAAAACACCCTCTTCCATCTGCATGTAACACTTACCTCATAGGTTCCCTTATTGGTTTATTTTGCAGAAAAATTAGAGGAAGTTGTGGTGGTTAACAACCCCAAAATATCTTATACTTAGGCAAAAATTCCAGCAGCTATGTTATGTTTTTTTTTGTGAATTTGATTATCCTACATTAGTTTATAGTTGGATTGCATGTTATGGTTGTTTGGGACAATAATTGAAGTTGCATGAAGGGATAAAAATAAAGAAAATGTGGCTGGAAAATGATAAAAGAAGAGGAGATAAAAGAAGAGGAGAGGGTAAAAAAGATGGTATCTTTTGAAATTTTAATTTGCATGAAAGGGCATAATATGAAATGCAAAGAGTCGAGGGGTAAATATGGATTTTACTTTTAAGAAGGGCATTTTGGGTATTAATTGAAACGAATGAGTGTTAAATAGGACTTTTAATTAGTTAAGAGTATTTTAGTAATTATGGTGGTTAGGTTAGTAAGGATATTATTTTTATAATTAAGAATAAATTAGAAAAGAAAATAATGTTGGATTATTAAGTGTATTTGAGTTGAATTTTTTTGTAAATTAGCCTAATAAAATTTTGTAATGTCTAGGTTCGACGATCCGATTAAGGAGTAAATTGAACTATAAATTAGATGAGTCCGAAATTGAGATAAGGATAATCTTAGACGTTACTCTTAAAATAGAGTACTATTTTGTTATTAATAAATTATATTTTGAATTAGTCATTAATTAAATTAATGATTAATGGTTTCATACATGAATTACAAGGTGTTTCGTATTTATATTTTATTATTATATTGAGGTGTATTGATTGTTAATTCGACAAATTAAATAGAGATTGGTTGATAATATGTTGTGAATAATTGGTGAAAATCGAAAATCGGTGACTTGCCTTGGATAGGCTACATTCGATGGTCATAGATTGATAGGTTATTTAGAGATGAGCGAGTGGTGGCTTGGTATCTATCCATGGAGCAGATACTGAGGCATCCTTAGTCTTGGGGATGTTTTGAGTCTTGGGATATCGTGAGTCTTGGAAATATCCTGTGCCAATAGTTAGGTACTGGAATAGTATCGGGGTACCAAAAGAGATTGAGAAATTGAGGTACAATGTGCTGATATTTATACATTTAATTACGTTTCCATTTAGCGAGAGATTATGATAAGATGAGTCAGTAGGTCATTGAACGTAAGCCTACTAGGTTAAACAGGACCTTTACAATTCAGTAATTATGTGATAATTCATAAATGACATTTGTGTAATTATTGTTTGGTAAAATTTTGAGATGTTTGTTAATTGTTCAGATTAAATTGAGTAATGTTATGTATATTCTTATTATATGTATGTTTTAATTTCTTAATTAAGTTTTATAATTATTTATTGAGTTATTTAGTTTTAAGGGTACGATCAGTTATCCTGACTGAGTAGGCAGCCTACCTTTTGCCATTACTTTTTTTAAGAGATCGAGAGATTGTCGATAACTCCAGTATATGGGTATGACAAAGTAAAGTTTGAGTGGAACGAGCAGATTAATTGAGTAAAGTCATTTGATTGCATATATTTTTGAATGTTATAGTTTTAATAGTTGTGTTGTATAGAATATTTTTATTTTTGACAAACAGTTTTCTCGTTTGAAACTAATGAAGAATTTGATGATTAATATTATGCTTTGGAACGATTTGGATAATTGTAGTTTAATAATTTTTGGGAGTGTAGCAGGATAAATGCTGGAGATGCCAATTCTGTTGCTTCTGATCATTCTCCAGGGGAACCAAACCCAACACAGCAAACCGTTTGAAGGGATTAGACAAGGGCTGCAAGAATGAGAATGATGAACACACGGGAAGTCAATTTGTTTTGATAAAATGGGTTCTAAACAAGCACCAGTCTTGCCGGTGGTGGCACTGTTAGTGTCTTCCTTGATATCTTTGTCAAGGGCCAACGGAAAGCAGAAGTCTTTATTTGGTATAATGGAGAAAGATAACGTTAGCATTAAATCAAGGTTCAAAAGGGTTGATCCTTCTCCTCAAAACATTCCTGGAAAAGTTTTTAATTTCGTGGAAAATTCGTTTGAGTTGCAAGCTCAAGAAACACACGGAGAGATTCTTTGAAGCTTTTTTCTTTCTTGGCCACATCCAGTGACGGAGTCAAAAATTTAAGATAGGGGGGTCTAAGAATTAATTTTTTTAAATTTTGGGGAGCCCAGTACATCACTGACCCTTAAATAACTCTATCTTTAT
>JANIHZ010119234.1:0-14067 GCA_027478365.1 Erythroxylum rufum | reverse complement strand
ACGAATATTCATTTTTCTTTGCACAAGAATAACTCATCACCATTTCAATCTTCCAAGAAAAGATTCGGGGTCCAACACAAATGGGACCCACTTTTTAATTAAAATTTTAAAAAGTAGTTTTTAATAAACGAGTGGGACCCCCTTTCATATTATCGTTAACCTTCAATTATTAACCTTAGGATTACATGTCTGATAATTGTCTTAACCCTAATCATGTGATTAATTTAATAAAGCAATTATTAAGTTATCAAAGAATTAGTTAAGATAATTTTGATAATTAAGTAAACATATTAGATGTGGAAACGACAATGTTTTTGTTACCGTCTCATTGATCTTTATCATCTTCTTTATTCTGCAGCATTATTGGTCACCAACGGTGAATTTGGTAGAGGGAAGTACCAATCGCGCAACTTGGTGGTCTGGAATCATCGAGAGAAGTCTTCATTGTTAAGCATCGAAGCTTTTTAAGTTAATTGAAGTATGTTAGGATTTATTATTAGTGTCTATTAGATATGTTTATACGTGGGGATACTTACTTCTTGTCTGTGTGTGTTAGATATTTGATGTTGTTGTTAGTTTAGTGTTGGGTGTGGTCCCAAATGTTTGTGTGTCTGCTTTGTTTCTGGTTCCCATTATGGTCCCGTTGTTGTTGTGATTTTTATGTTTTTTTTGTTATCTTTAGTTGGAGTTTTAAACATCACATATGTATTTAGTTCCAGACTATTTAGGATTGCAAGAGTTTTGCGTAACCTAGTACTCCAAAAAACAAGTCTTTTAGGGGAAATATTTTCCTTATAAGCTTTTTGCAAATAGAAGAAGGCAATAGGAAGTTATAAAAGTTGGAGTCTTAAATGTTCATCTATTGTCCATCCATTCTTTAATTTAATTTTTTGGCTCTTCCATTGGGAATTTTCTTTAGCATTGACAATTATGTAATGCATCTTGATTTTTCTTTTACTTAGAGAATCTAGCCTTTTCAATTTTTATTTGTATCAAAGATTACTCAGGGAATTATACACTAATAAGTCCAATTAAGCATTTGCATGTAATTGAATAAGTCAGTAGAAATTTGATGAATATGTCAGTAGAAATTTGATGGATATATCAGTATGCACCATTTAAGTGCAAAAGATGTATATTGTTTTTCTTAATTTACAACTTTACAGATGGTGAAATGTTAGAAATCTGAATTTACTGAAATAGTTTTGGCTATATAAGCACTAAAACTCAAATAGTTTAGGCTACTTAATACATACCTTATTAGACTAATCAAGCCAATTTTATTCTTCCAAACCTGAATTGGGATCGTAGTAAATGTTTTAGATAAAACTTGGTAGGGCTTAAGCATTTAACCGAGAGTGCCACTTAAATGGAGGGATATGACTCATTGGTGGATCTCATTAGCTTTCCACCCTACTTTATACAATTACATTGAAAGGGTAAGGAGATTGGCATTGAAACAAAAATCTATAGCTGAGAATTCTTTAAGGCAAATAATAAACGAACCTATCCAAATTTTATATTTTAAAATTGCATGAAAAATGCTAAGTTTTTGTCTATCTATACTATAACCATGTTATTTGCTAGAAATGGATTGCTAATCATTATTGAACTACTAATCATTATTTAACTGTGGATTGCTAGGGAGAAAGCTTTTACAATTCAACAATAGAGACTCTTTAAGAAGGAAGAAACTTATATAGCGATTCCATTCTATTTTCTCATTTCATAAATATGGAAATAGGTAGTTATTAAAAATGAGGACATGCAAACAAGTGTCATCATCCTCTTACAAGTATTGAAATAGTAGCTCATACAGTCTTTTAGGGAAAATATTCTCTAGTGGAAATTGAGATCGCCATATGTTGTGATAGCTTTGATTGCATTGGTTTTACATTTTCTGATAATCAATTTGTTATTTTTTAAACATTACATTGCTTTTTTCATTTAAACTTGCATGTATGCTTGTGTTTATAGGTTTTAATGGCTCAATATGGAAGTACAAGGCTTTTTATGGTGGAAATTTTATAGTACAGCCTGAATTGACATATGTTGGTTGGGATTTTGCTACATTTGACAAAGTTAATGTTGACTTTGTTAGTAATAGACAAATAAATGAGATACAAATGGAGTTAGGGTATGATAAAATTGATAAGGCATATTATAGAGAGCTTGGTGTTAACTTTAAGGACTCATTGAAAGTTATTAACTCAATTAAAAGTTGTCTTAGACTAGCAAACCTAATGCAAGAAACATAGGGCTGTAGATGTATATGTAACTCACTATGTAGACACACCTATCCATGCTATTGATGATGATGATGAGAACATAGAGGGGCAGGATGCAGAAGGGGATGAGAATGTGAAGGGAGAAGGTGCAGAAATGGAAGACAATTTGGATGAAGAAGGTGTACAAATGGAAGAGAATTTGGATGGAGAAGGTGCAAAAATGCATAAGAATTCAGAGGGAGAAGGGGCACAAATGAATGAGAATGTGGAGGAACATAGTGCACAGTTTATATTAAATTTTTATTTTGACATTCCACATGACCACCATCAAATTGAAATTGGTTCAAAGGATTGTGGTAGTCCTATTACCACCGATGAATATCCTGTCATATCCTATTTTCTAGTATATGCTTAGGGTCTAACCCTAGATTAAGTATTGCATATATATACCTAACATTAGCATTCATACACGAGTTGATATTTGTACACATTACAAGTTAGCATATGCACTCAACTGACATGTCCCAGGGTATGAAAGAAGTTAAGTGGATATGATGTCAATTGTGATTTGGTATGTCTTGAATTTTGGTATGTTTGAATTTCAATTAGTAAGTTGGATTAAATGTTATTGATTGAGAGATCAATGAATTAAATGTACATTTGGTCTTAAAAAATGCCAAGTGGTAAGAAAAATTGATATATGGAAATTAGGATGATTAAGCCTAAAATTGAGTGACATTTGAGATAGTTAATTTGGTGACAAATGGACTAGTAATTAAATGAAAATTGGATCAATTAGTATGTGACAAGTGGACCAATCTTGGAGTGACATGTGGAATTATTAGTAGGAGAAAAATGGCAACTAAATGTGTGGATTAGTGGTAGCATCTTGATTAGACAAATGTAATGCATGCCTTAAGACAAATGTTGACATTAAAAGGTGACACCTAGCATGTGATGTAGCAAGTTTCTGTAGCTGAGTTTTGCTGCTTCTTTCCTTTGTTCCTTTCACTGAAATAGCTCCTTCTTTTCTCTGTAATTTTGTTTAAACCTAGCTAATTTTCTACACCAAAACCGTACATATATCCTTCACCAAATTTCCAAGAAAACTAGCTGAATGTGATCTTCATTTTTGTTGTCAATCACCTTACTTTCACCATAAGTTTGCATTGATTTTTGCTTTCTTGGGAGGATTGGTTAATTTAGAATTTTGTATTAAATACAATCTGAGTTTTAAGGCATGCCAAATGATATAAGAATGATGCTTGAATTGGAATGAAATGCATGTGATATTAGTGAAGATATATGCTAGAAAATGTTGCATGAACTTGGAAGTTTTTCTTTTTTTTTGGTATATGGGAACCGTGGAGTATAGGGAATTATGTGGCTGTATTGGACCTGAATTTAATGTCTAAAGAAGGTGGATTTATTCCTAAGAAAATTGATAATGAAAGATAGAGTTCTGGCTTGATTTTTGATGCATGATAGAGTAAGATTTGTGAGCTATTAAATGAATAATTTTGAACTGGAATAGGAGAGGTTGTTGATGAGGAATTAGAGTATGATTCAGGCCTAATAAAGGTATAATTTATGAACTATAAAGAGGCTATTTTAACTTTGGTATAAAGTGTAAAAAAAATTGGAAAAATATAAGAAGAATTGTTGGAATATCTTAGCTATAGTGTTTTCACTGAACATGCATCTGCATTTTAGCCATATCTTGACCTATATACATCCAAATGGAATTATTTTAGTTTTATATTAAACTAGAGACATATGGATATATTTTTCATGAAGTAATCAAATTTTATTTCTATCTCTAAGAGTTTCTAAATTTGGCTTGAAGTTGAGTTTTTGGATTCTATCACTGTTTGTGAACAATATGTAGTATTTTGGGTATAACTCTAGGAATAATGAACGAAATTGTATCAATTTTAGTTCATTAGAAACTTAACACATAGAGGAACATTTTTTCACAAGTACCTATTATCTAGAAACCTTAGTTTCTATGTCATAATAGCCATACAAAACTGACCCGAAACTTGTCTTGAGAAAATCTAGAAAACTAATGAAGGAGTTGGATGGGAACTTTTGGATAACCCATCCCACGATTGTGGGAAGCCATATACGATTGTGGAAATCGCATGGAAGAAAAGAAAATGTTCTTTGGTTTGATTCTTAAATCAATTAAGGATTAAGGTAAAACTATGATGCATTTGGACTTGATTAAGGTTTAAAAAGAACATAATTTGATGTTGGAAAAGTTAGTTAAATGTATGGTTAATGAGTGGAGCATGATCAAGTCTGCTTAAGGTATTAACCTAAATGCAAACAAGACATATCCAAGTTACAATATGTGAATAATTATGAATTATGATTAAGGAACATACCCGGGATAGTCACTGGGCATGCATTGAACATGACATATGTATATATGTGCACAAATGAATAAGTATTTGATTGACTGACTTTCTAATGTGAATTATGTGTGAATTGTATGATTTTAGATGCTCAATTCGGACATCATTTATACATTACCGGACCATCTAGGTAATAGCATAAATTGGAGCTTACCATGAGTCAACCCAGATGGTCTTCCTAGGATTGATTTATTCTATTTAACTTCCAATTATTGAACTGTTTGTGATTTGTATGTGAATTTTGGACTTTAATAGCCTGAGGAATTTGATATTTGGGAATGTATTGGAAGTTTCCTCTTTGCATATGAAATTTGAATGATATCTATTTGCAACTGAATTCTAAATGATTTTAGAATACTCAACGAAAGTTGAATGCCGAGCTGAGGTACGATGAATATAAGGTTTTGTTTGTGCATCATAAATGAATGCTATTCATAGCATATTCTGTTATTTGAATAAAATGCATGTTCAGATAAAGGTGTTGTGATCAGAGTAGCTAGTCTGAAAGGGCTTTAAGCTCAAAATTCTACACTTAGAGCTTTGCTCTATGATTTCTGTATATGACTAAACCCAATGGGCCAGTATCTGTATCTGTATCTGAAAGGCACTCGGTCACAACAAATAATAATGAATCTGAAGACTCGTATACATCTGCATTTGTATATTTCTGATTATGGAATATATGATTATGAAACATTTTCTAAAATTGTGATGATAAAGTGATGTGCCATGATAATGTGATTGATTGGGTTATACATGTTCTGAAAGAATGTATGTGAAATGTGTGTCATTCATTATGTCTTATTGAGACTAAAAATGTTTGTGAAATTGGTTGGTTCTATGATATTTGCGTAATTGACTAGAGTGAGATCATCAATGATGATTCACTCATTGAGTTCACAAAACTCAACAAAACATTACAACATGGCTTTTCAGGTATGAGATAGGAGACCTAGTTCTTAAGATTTTCTAGAGGAACATTTGGATTAAGATATGGCTCAAAGGTCTATCAGCTGACATCAGAGGAGTTATAGATTGTATTTATATTTTCTTTGACATATAGAACTTTTATATAAGGGATTGTAAACTATCTCACGTTTGGTAAAGTAAATACTTGTTTCAATGACTATAATCTAAACTTTTGTCAATGAATGAAATGAAGTGTTAAGGTTTTAAGAATTTTTTATTCTTAGTGATGCCATTTAAGAGATTTGTTTACTCTAACATACCATTGTCATAGGATATGTACTTAAGTATCCTCTGGATGTTCGAGTATATACTTTATGGTAATGGGGTGTTACAATCCTAGTGGAGAGGAGATAGGTGAAGCTTTATGTAGACCCAGCTCACATTTTGTGGATAATCCTGTAGAGGTTGGATGTGAGTGGAGGTTAGGAATGGATTATAGGACTGTAAAAGAATTTAAAGATTATGTTGTCGTTTATGCAGTATGTACATGATACAATGTTAGTTTGAAAAAGTGTGAGAGTACTCAGATTAGGTATGTCTGTGTGGGTGAATGCCAATAGGTTTTATATGCTGCATATATTTAGAATGAGCAATGTTGGAGGGTGAAAACATATAATCCTAATCACACTTGTTTCACTATAAACAAACCTAAATTGGTTTCTACAAACAAACTTAAATTGGTTTCTATCATTATCCGCATTTCTAACAATATTTCATGCTTAACATTCCTATATGTCCCTTTAGATGTCAAACCATACTCTGATACAACCAATGTAGCTCCCCATTATCATAGGGCACGCACCTGAACACCCTGAGGACATTTTAGTATATAACCCATGATAATGACACGCTAGAACATTCATAATATTCGCTTAAACATGGCATCAACATTTGATATTCTCTTATAAAACTTCGTAAAGAAAGACACGATATTTTTACAACAAATTCCTCTTTTCATTTCATAAAAACCGAATTTTACAATGTAGCTTTTACAAGATCATCCGAAATATGTACATGATCCAAACCTAATACAAAAATAAGCTACATGGAAGAGGAGTATACAAAATGTCTATCTAATCTTTCGATCTCAACTGACCAACCTTTGAGCCATTTCTTCTCCCAAAATTACAAGAATATGCTTCTTGTAGCGCCTCTCAGTAGCTAATGTCCTCTCTCGGTCCTGAAAAATCAAGGTTGCAATTTTGATGAGTTTTGTGAACTCAATAAGGTAACCATCATCGATGGTTCACTTAATTCATTCAAAACATTAACACACGTAACATATATTTCACATCTTTGCATTTTTGCGTAAGGCACCACTTATCACTTTTAGAACAATCAGACCGAACATTTCATTCATACAAAATACACATATCAATTTTAAATTGCAATGCACATAACTCAGTTTCACTTATTACTTTGTTGTGACCGAGTGCCCTTTTTATAGCTCATATCCCTTTGTGGATATGGAGCTGTATCTAATAATGTCCCAGATCCCTTAGTGGATACTGGGTATGTTCTGAGCTTCAAGCTCTTTTTACTGGCGACTCCAGTCACAACTACCTTTATCTTTCATGCATTCATGAAATGAAATGCTTCACATTCACACATTCTCAATCAATCACATGATTCCACATTCACATTCAGAACACATTTATCTTCGGACCTTAGTCCTGCATTCAACAAAAATAGTTGAATAAAAATTATTTCTTCATATTCACATACAAGTAGCACTTCAATATCACATTCATGCATCAGAAGCCTCGGGCCTTCATTGTCCAAAATCAACACAACCAAATCACATCCATAAGATAATTCAAACATATTCTAACACCAACAATTAATTGAGTGAGACTGGCTAGGTTACTCACAGTTTGCTCTAGAAGTTATTGCTTCGAAGTCCCGGCAACGTCTGGATGATGGTGCTCTATATGTTCCTTTATATCATACAAAACATGCACATTTATACACATCATAACTTTACACAATTATAAGTATTCATTGATGCACATTCATGTCTATGAAATATGTACAATGCATGTTCAATGACATTCCCGGGTACATTCGTTTAATACTTGTCTCATAACCAATTGACATGATCTTGGAATCACTCCAACATCAACTAGGCTCATTCAAGATCACAATCAAGCTTAAATATCTCATGGGAAAAACATTAATAAGTCAAACATCTATAAGCAAACATATCTTGGGAAAAAAGACATAACTTTTGATGTAGAAGTCGAATTAATGTCATTCTAAGTTGTTTTTGAAGAGGACTTCGATATCTACAACTTTTGTGAAGACCGTGACAAGAGACTGTGCCATCTATATGGTTAAAATCACGAATTTCTAAAAGTGCATAGTGAATGTCCGCTAAGCAAACATACACCCCCCCCTAACGGACATAGATGGGGTTGGGACGTATTTCAGACCTATAAAGGTCTGTTTAGTGGACCTAAAGTCTGTTTAATGGACATAGATGAGGCTAGGAGCTTTTCCAAACCCGAGAAGGTCGGTTTAGCAGACTTAATGTCTGTTTAACGGACATAGGAGAGACAAAACTCACTCAGGAGCTTTCCTATTGGTTTCTACATCTATCCTAACCTCACTTTCACTCCAAATTTTCCCAAATTTACTTCCTCTAATGCAACATCATTTCATAACAATTCAAATACCAATTTTATTTCATTAAACTCTCTAATTCTTATTCATTTGATTCATCACTTATAATTAATTATCATCATTAATGAATTCCTACCCTTTTCCCATAACATATCTCATTCCTAACTCTCAAACAATTCATATTCAACATTCGTCATTTCAAGTTGATACTTCTTCAAGTATACCTTAATTTTAACTCAACATCATCTATACACAATTCATATTCCATACTTGATCATAAGCACTCAAAATAGAACATATTCTCATACGAACACAAACATATACATTCATCCACCAATTTGCTGCACCCAGTTCTCAACTTCATGTCAAAATTTGAGACCCTTAAGGATAGAGTTTAAATTTGATGTTTTCATGAAACATGTATCCCTATATCTCCAGTTTAATCCAAATCAAAAATCATCTCATTTGGATAACTATAGAATAAGTTATGGCTAAAATACAAAAGCTTAATCAGTGGAAATGTTACTGCTAACATTTTCCAGCTCTCTTCCAATTTTCCAGATTTTATAACTTCCAACCTTTTACATCTAACCTATCTTGTACTTAGATCATCTTTTCTACTTCATTTACTCTTCATTCTCAACTCCATTTCAACTTAATATTATCCACAAACCAATTCATGATCTATGTTTGATCATTAACCAATAACAGAACATGTACATGTACCCATTCATTATCAATTTTCTGCACTCATCTTAACCCCATTATGATGATCATTCTACCTCAAAAACATCTCTATAACAATATATGAATTATTACCCATCATACATATACAAGAGCAAGACATTTACATAAAATTTTCATCACCCATGACATATACATAAACATTGCATAATCAAGTCATCAAATCTTAATTTACTCATCATTGTAGCTTCATTTAACCATACCTATGATATTTAAAGCATAACTTACATGATTTAGCTTCAAGTCTTCATAAATAACACTTAGCCAGGTTCTTTAGTGACAATGTGAAGATGATAGCAAAATGATGGTAGTAAATGGAGGTGAGAATAAGCCCCAATTTTCAATGACACTTGTCAATAAATCACAAGGTCATTTATCAAAATTTCCATTGTCATTTGACAGTTAATTCTACTACCATTCATCAATTGTCTTGCCACTTGACATTTTCTCTAGTCCAAAAATACCCAGAATTTCATAAATTTCCTAATTTTCACCAAAAAATCTAAATCAATGCATATACTTTCCAAATCAATTTTTCGCATAAAAACCACAATTCTCAATATGATCACATTTCTAAAAATCAATTATACCCAAAAAATGTCAATAAATGCGTGTACAATCATTTTAATGTGCAACAATTCAATATTCAAGTGTATTTTTATGCTATAATATGCATGAGCATGAAATGCGCTTTCTAATTTCTCAATAACTCTCATATTTACTATTCTAGCCTTAATACGGGTAACGAGATATTACAACTCTCCCCTCCTTAAAAGAAATTTCGTCCTAGAAATTCTTACCTGATTATTCGATCAGGTGGGGATATTGTCTCCTCATGTGCTCCTCCGTTTCCCAAGTCGCTTCCTTAATTGAGTGATTCCTCTAAAGGACTTTCACCAACGGAATGAATCAGTTTCTCAACTGCTTGATCTGAGATCCCACTATCTTGATCGGCTCCTCAACATAACTTAGATTACTAGCAATCTCTATCTCTTGAGCTGGAATCACATGTGTTGGATCTGATCGGTATCTTCGGAGCATACTCACATGAAACACATTATGTAATTGAGACATTTCATTTGGTAAAGCTAACTTATATGCCAAAGATCCTATCCTCTCAATGATCTCATAAGGACCAATGTATCTAGGGCTTAACTTGCCCTTTTTACCGAATCTCAATACTCCTCTGTAAGGTGACACTCTCAGGAACACTGTGTCTCCTATACTGTACTCCATGTCCCTTAGATGCTGATCCACATAACTCTTTTGTCTATCTTGAGTCACTTTAATTCAACTTCGGATCAATTTCACCTTGTTCACAGTATCTTGTATCAATTCCAAACCTTCAACCATTCTCAATCCCTCTTCATCCCAATACAGAGGCGATCAACACTTTCTACCATATAATGCCTCATACGTTGCCATCTCGATACTACTGTGATAGTGGTTATTGTATGCAAACTCAATTAAAGCTATATAATGATCTAAGCTCTTTGGAACTCCAATACACATGCCCTGAGAAAATCCTCAACTGTCTTGATTGTCCCCTTAGTCTGTCCATCTGTTTGAAGATGAAACATAGTACTAAAGTTTAACTTCGTGCCCATAGCTGACTGCAAACTCTTCCAAAATCTCGAAGTTAATATGGGAGCCCTATCTGATACAATGGACACCAGAACCCCATATAGTCTAACTACCTCATTCACATACCTCCAGGCTAACTGGTCAAGTGAGTTATTTTCTCTCAATAGTAAGAAATGGGTCGACTTAGTTAATTAGTCCACCACAACCCATATAGCATCATTTTGCCTCGGAGTCCTTGGCAATCCTACAATGAAATCCACAGTAATTTGTTCCCATTTCCACTTCAGAATAGGCAATGAATGTAGCTTCCCAACTATAGCCTGATGCTCCGCCTTGACCTACTGGCATGTTATACACTTAGTGATATACTCTGATACTTGCTTCTTCATTCCGGACTACCAAAAATGCTGCTTAAGAGTATTATACATCTTGGTAGTACCAGGATGCATAGCATAAGTGACCATATGAGCTTCCTCGAGGATTTCCTTTCTCAGATCAGCCATATTAGGCACACATAGCTGGTTTCAACCACAGTGTCTCATCCCTCATCTCAAACACAGAATCTGGATTCATCTTCACTTTCTCTATAATCTTCACCATATCAGGATCTTTTCTGATTCTATTATGTAATGTCGACCTCAACTTTAATGTTGCGATCAATGCCTCATCTTGCTTCGTATTCAACCCCACATTTAGATCTCTCAACTGAATTAAGCTCGGTAACCTGGATAACTGAATCTTAGCTATACTAGTATTAAACTTTCCACTCAAAGCATCAACCACCATATTAGCTTTCCCCTGATGGTACTCTAGTGTACAGTTATAGTCTTTCAACAACTCTATCCATCTCCTTTGTCTCATGTTCAATTCCTTTTGACTCAACAGATATCTCAAACTCTTATAATCGGTATATATCTAGAATGTCTCTCCATACAAATATTGTCTTCATATCTTTATAGCAAAGACAAGTGCAGCAAGTTCTAAATCATGTATTGGATAGTTAATCTCGTGAGACCTTAGTTGTCTCGATGTATAGGCTATCACCTTGCCATATGGCATCGACACACATCCTAATGCTTGATGCGAAGCATCACTATATACCATATATCCTCCGGTTCCTGATGGAATAGTTAACATCGGTGCTGAATTCAACCGATGCTTCAGCTCCTCAAAGCTCTTCTGACATTTCTCATCCCATCTGAATACTACATTCTTCCTCAGAAGTTTTGTCAGATGGGCTAAGATTAAAGAAAACCCCTCTACAAACATCCAGTAATATCCGGCCAATCCTAGGAAGCTTCAGATTTCAGACACATTCTTCAGAGCATCCTAATTCATCACTACCTCTATCTTCTTTGGATCTACTTGTATGCCTTGTTCAGTCACTATATAACCCAAAAATACTACTTAATCTAGCCAAAATTCACACTTACTAAATTTGGCATACAACTGTTTCTCCCTCACAATCTGTAAAATCACTCTCAGATACTTGGCATGCTCTTCTCTATTCTTCGAATATACTAAAATGTCATCCATAAATACTATCACAAAGTAATCCAGGTAAGGCTGAAACACCTTCTTCATCAAAGACATAAATGTTGTTGGAGCATTAGTTAACCCAAATGGTACGACTAAGAACTCGAAGTGCCCATACCTGCTCCTGAATGCACTCTTCGGTACATCAGCATCTACTATCTTCAACTGATAGTACCCCAATCTTAAATCTAGCTTAGTGAACACATGAGCTCCCTGCAACTGATCAAGCAAATTGTAATTCTAGGCAACGGGTATTTGTTATTCACTATTACCTAGTTTGGTTGCCTATAATCGATGCATAACCTCAAAGTTCCATCTTTTTTCTTTACAAACAAAACTGGAGCTCCCTAAGGTGAAACACTAGGTCTAATAAAACCCTTTTCCAATAACTCTTGTAACTGAGCCTTCAACTCCTTTAGCTCTACACGTGCCATCCTATATGGTGGAATAGATATAGGAGCAGTACCTGGAACTAGATCAATTGTGAACTATGTTTCCTGATTTGGTGGTAAGCCAGGTAGTCAGCGGGAAACACATCCAGGAATTCCTTAACCACAAGAATGTCCTGCACACTTTGCTCAGTTTGAGTATCTATAACGTGGGTCAAATAAGCCTCACATCTGCCTTGCATCATCCTCAACGCACTTATAAATGATATCAACCTAGTTGGCACTGCTTAACTAATACCTCTGAAAACTGCTCTCGGCCGACTAGGAGATTGTAGTACCACCTCCTTAGTATATCAATTCATGATAGCCCTATGAGCAGTGACCTAATGCACGCCTAGGATAATATCTATCTCCCTCAACTATAGTATAATCAAATCTGTCTTCAATACTGCCTATTCAATTCGAATCAAGCATCTTTTGCAGACTTCTCCTATCACTGTATTACTACCTATTGGTGTCCTCACCTCTAATCCATATTGTAATAGCTCTCTATCATAATACAACCTAGATGCTAAATGCGGTGCGATAAATGAATGCATAGATCCTGGATCTAGCAACGCAAATGCTTCATGATAAAAAAATAAATAGTGCATCTGTAACTACATCCGGAGAATCCTATGCCTCCTCTCTGGTCATGGCATAGACTCGGGCCTGAGACTACGGTCGGTTACTCCACACTTCAGTCCTGACAGAAGGACTCCTAAAGCTCACTCTGCCTCTATCACAGTTTCTCTATACAAGCCCACTACCTCGGCTCTATTGGACCATAGATTCACTTACAAATCTCCCTCTTATACCAGACTGAGCTCCAGCAACAACAGGACAATCTCTAATTCTGTGCTCTAGAGAGCCACATCGAAAACAAGCTCCTGATAAAGTCCAGCACTCACCACCGTGCTTCTTTCCACAGTGCTCACATGGGGGTAACTGACTCTGCACCGTACCTCTTCCACTCCCAGATTGTACAAAGCTCCTCTGTTTGAATCCCGACTGTCTTGATCCAACCGGTGCTCTAAAAGCTTGATTCTGATGCTTATTGAATCTTCTACCAGAACCACTCTGAATCTCACAAGACCTCTTCATTCTAGATCTTTGCACGAACTCTGCTTGTCCCTCTCTTAGTAGCTGCTCAATTCTTATTAAAGCAACTCTCAACTCGGTGAAAGTGCTCAAGTTTGATATTGCTAGTCTTGTCCTGATCTCCAAGTTCATCCTATCTTTAAATCTCCTACACTTGTCTTCTTCGGTAGGAATTAAAGCAGTAGCATACCCCATCAACTCATTAATCCGGATCTCATATTCTGCCACTGACATTCTGCCCTACTTCAGATCCAAAAACTCTTTTATCTTCCTATCCAAGTAGATCTTGTGTTGGACCCCAAACTTGTTTTTATGTTAATAAGCATTAGGTAGACAAATTATGAGAGAGTTGAGGGACTAATTTTTTGAGCCAAGTGTATCTATGTTAGTAGGATTTTATTATGTGGTTCGGTTGTATTAAAAGTGTTAAGAATG
>JANIHZ010119203.1:0-14073 GCA_027478365.1 Erythroxylum rufum | reverse complement strand
GCCAAACTGTCAAAAAGACAGAACCTAAATCGGACTAAATTTGCTTAATATGCTAACCCCTAATTTGGGGCGTTACATATTGCTAGGCCCATTTTGCCATATGGATATGATGAGACCTATAAAATAATAAAAAATAAAGTATGTTCAAATTTGATATAACCCAAAGGAGACTTTAGATTAACAAAAAAAGTTTAAAAATTAACAAAAAAAAGGAGACTTTAGGGTTAAACAAAATGTTTTTATAATGTTGGGATTCTTTTTAAAATGGTACCAAATGTTTAGGTCTAATTTAAATTTTATGTAAACTTTTAGATTCAAATTGCCCCCTTTCCCCTTTTCTAAAACTTTTTCACTATACATATTATAGTGGCTAATTCTAGATTGTGCTTTGGCTCTGATGAATTTGGTTGAATGTTGTTTTACCATCAACATTTGTAGTTTTAAGTCTTTTTTTTTTAGGTTCTTGGTTAACTTTGTTTTTTATTTTTAGTTCACTATTTGGTTAATGGATAAACATATTAGAGGTTAGTTTTTAGTGTTTAAGTTTTAATCCCTCTTTCTGAACCTTGTGTTTAGTCCATTTTAAGAAAGCCATAACATTTTTGTAGGGTTTTTAGTTAAAATTTTCTTATTTCTTTTTAACTTGGTGTTTTGAACTATTTGAGTTTTGTTTGTAATAAAAAAATGTTTTGGGACTTAAGCTTAGAATGTTCGAAAAAGATTTCTTTAATTAATAAGTAAATTTAACCAGTGGGATTTTTCTTTGTTTAAGCTCATCACGTTTGTCAATAATCTAGTATTTCTTCTGCACTAGGAGGATAGGTTGACACATTAATTCTAAAGAGAAGCATAATAAGAAATTAGATCAAGCCCAAGTCTAAGAAGATAAGGTTTATTTTGAACCTAAACTCAACTTGTGTGAAGTGAATGTGTTATATTATATTGTTTATATAAATTTTCACTTGGCCTTTGTTCAAATAAATCGTACTTTCTTAAAATATATGTTAGGAAAGATAACCACTTGGTCTTCAGCGTAATAGGGATATGGCCCAAATGTCACTTTTCAAAATTAAAATGGATAATGAGTTTGGTTCAAGAGGAACTCACTCAAAACAAAAAATTAAAATCAATCCAAATTTTATATATATAAAAAATGAGCAATTCTCTATGTGTAGTGATTGTTTTTATCAAAAGGAGGCTATGAGTGACGAGAGAGAGAGAGAGAGATAGAGAGAGAGAACTTAACTAAACTTTTAATAAAATGTTATTTCAAAAGTTTAATATTTTTCTAAAGCCCAATATCAAGTTAATTGGGCTTATAGGCCTATTAATTAAGAATAAACTTATATCCTTGTTATTTAGTCTAAGTTTGAGCTATAAGGCCCATTAAGGATGTCTTTCTTTCCTTTGTTTTTTCTTTTTATATTAGGGTCAATTAGCCCATTAAGTTAAATCAGTAGCCACCAAAAATAATAAACATTTAACCTATTTCCTTTTCTTGAAATAATTTAATCAAAAATTGTTTTGTCTAATAAGACTCAAACCTTTTTTTAGCTTTTTATTTTAAATAGTCCAATTTATCATAACCCTTTTTCAAATTTTAGCCTTTCTTTTAAAGTTCCTTTTATCAATTCAAATAAAAAATCTTTACATTATCCTCATTCATTCCTTTAATAATTTTATTTCAAATTGTTTCTTTCATTATCATTGATGTTCAAATTACATTGACTTACAAGTCAAATTATCATTTTCTAAAAACCAAAATTTAATTCCTTATGACATAGTATAAGCATTTTTAATTGTTTTATTTTAAACCCCACTTCAAATAACAAACTCTTAGATATTCATCCAATTGTTTTAATTTTATATTAAATTTCAAATATCAATTCTAGCATTTTATTTTGTCTTAGTTCAAACCAAAAAACTCTTAAACTTTCAATCATATATTTTATTTTCTTTCTTCAGCTTATTTATGTTTATCTCACATCCAAATTTATTTTTCTTTTAAAAATTGTTAATATTTACTAAAATATTTTTTAAACATACGTAACAACTTAAACGAGTGAAATATAATGCCTACTTCAAACTCATTTTTTTAAGGAACTTTTTTAGTTCATTTCCATTAGGATCTTCTCGTCCTTTCCTTGATAAGGTAAGGTGACGACTTCGTTAATCATATTTTTCATTATTTAGGTATCATCTTTATTTTAGATCTTTAAAAATATTAGTGACAACCAGAGTTTGATGTAATTCTACATTTCTAAATGATGGATTAGAAGAGAATTTCTCACTCTTATGTGACCATTTGACGTTACTCTATCCTTGCTAAACTCCATATTGAAACTTCACAGATGTAACATTTAAGGTTACCTCTAAATAAAGAAAAATTGGTAGGTCTGAAAAATGTAACCACAAAAACACTCTTATCACAAGAAAACTGATAGAATGCTAAAAAGCCCATAAACATAAGAGGCTAAAATTTTAAGAAGAATAAAAGTCAAGATGGCTTTACTTTTTACGACTTAAATAATAATCAGTAATAATCAAGAACAATCATCATAATGGTTAAACTAAGTGATTTTTACCTACGTGTAAGAAACTCAAATCTCAAATTTATGGTAGATAATCGGGTTTTATTAAGCAAAAAAATGCCAAAAATATCTTTTGAGGTACGTAAT
The DNA here is from genome assembly GCA_027478365.1 of Erythroxylum rufum. Lineage (NCBI taxonomy): Eukaryota > Viridiplantae > Streptophyta > Magnoliopsida > Malpighiales > Erythroxylaceae > Erythroxylum > Erythroxylum rufum. The sequence continues at coordinate 11,395 of JANIHZ010119203.1, read as the reverse complement.
TATGTCAATATTCAATAGAAAGAGCTATATATATTGCTTTAGTTATGTGCTTATCCTTTTAAAGGATATATTCTTGACAACTCCCTTTTGTATATCTAGAAGCAAAAGAGAGTTATAGACTAAATGACTTAAAAAAATATGACACTATAATTTAGTAGGTAAAGGCAAATGAAAAAAGTTTGAAAAGGAAAAAAAAAAGCTAAGATCATATCTACTACATTAAGGTTAAGTCCAAATATATTATATCTTTTTGTATAAACATAACCACAAATTTGTATCTTAGCACAAATATTGTTACATTCTAAATCTCACATAAAATTTTGATAGAACTTTATTATACAACACCTATATAAAGGGCACATGATATGGATAATTTTTGTAAACAAGAATTTTGCCAGAAAATGCAGAAGGCCAAAAAGATTTTCAGGGAGAAGTAAGATTTTGCATAATATCTTGGTTGTCTTTTATTGATTAACTTGTGCCAATATATAGCACTTTTCCAAATAAACTTGAACAGAAATAACAAACGGAAGCAAATAATAAGCCACGCCCACCTTCATACAAAGAAAGGAAATAAACAGAATTAAACATATTATTGACTGAGTAATGGACTCCTAAAAGAACTCTAGCAATAAGACTAAGTCTTATTTAACCACAACAACCAAGAGACCATGTCTGCATGTTACATTCCCAACAACCCCACTCTCCTCTGTTCTCTAATCACAAAACAGAGGCAAACAGAGGACCCATGCATGGCCATGCAATCCATGCCCGTATCAGTTTCCTCCCCTCTTTAAGGACCCTTGTCCTCAAGGGTGAAATAGGGATAGGTTCTCTACAGTCTTCTATCATCTTCCCAGGTAGCATCTTCAGGGGCCGCACCAATCCATTTTACAAGGACCTCCTCGTTTGGCCTATATTTTCCATTCTGTATGACCCGACATGCAAAAACTTTCTCCGGCTGAGGAAGAATAGGACTCTCTTCCATTAATGGTGGAACACTAGGAGAGGCTATGGGTTTGTCACCCAAGAACTTACGGAGCCGACTCACATGGAATACATTGTGGATTCTTGTTCTTGGTGGTAACTCCAAACAGTAGGCAACAAATCCGATTCGAGCTATGACCCGAAAAGTTCCATAAACTTGGAGATAATTTCATAGATGCTCGGAATGCAACTGAAGACTGCCAGTACAGCTGCAGCTTGAGATATTCATAATCACCCACCTCAAATTCAACATCCCGTCGATGCTAATCCGCAAGAGACTTCATATGATCACGTGCTTGCTTGAGAGTGATTTTCAGCTCTTTTAGCATATCATCCCTTTCCTGAAGGAAAAAATCAACAGCTTCCACCCTAGTTGTTTGCGGTACATATCGAAGAAACGAAGGAGGTGGGATTCCATACACTACTTGAAAAGGAGAAACTTTTGTGGATGAATGGGTTGAAGTGTTATAATTGTATTCAGCCCAAGGAAGCCATTCTTTCCACCGTTTTGGTTGATCACTAGTGAAGCATTGTAGGTATTGTTCTAAGGTCCTGTTTACCACTTCCGTTTGTCCATCTGACTGCGGATGGTAACTTGAGCTCATGTTAAGCTTCGTTCCTTGCATCTCAATGAGCTTACTCCAGAAATTACTCATAAATATGTAATCCCTGTCACTCACTATGATTGATGGAACGTCATGTAACCGGACTATATTTGCAATAAAAGCCTTTTCCACGGACAGTGAGGTACACGGCTGGGACATGGAAATAAAGTGTGCATATTTTGACAATCTATCTACAACAACCATTATTACCTGGCATCGTCCTGATGTTGGCAAACTATCAATAAAATCCATAGACACATCACTCCAAATTCGATCTGGAATAGATAATGGTTGAAGAATTCTGGCAGGTGCAAGGTGATCAGTTTTGTTCCTCTGGCATATATCACAATGGTGAATAAACTCCAACACTGAGTGCCACATCCCTTTCCAATAAAATTTAGTTTGAACCCGTGATTATGTTTTGTGGAACCCAAAATGATCCCCAACTGCTGAAGCATGTAGTTCTACCAAAATCATAGGAATAAGAGGCGAAGAAGGACTGAGGAGGACTTTCTCCCTAAGAAACCAAACATAATCTCTCTTAATAGCTTTTAGGTCAGATGCGAACGGGCCATAAAAAGGATCGCTGCTGAATTCATGTTGGAGTTGTTGCCACCAAACTGCCTGGGGTGTAGAAACAACAATAAAGCATAACTCGACACTATGTGATAAAGAATCCGCTACCGTGTTCTCTACTCCTTTTTCATATTTGATCCGGTATTCGTATCCCATCAACTTGGGCAGCCACCGAGCTTAAGCGGGAGTGGTTATTTTTTTGCTCCAGGAGATATTTTAAGCTGCGGTGATCGGTACGAACAATGAAGGAATTGCTAAGTAAATAAGGTCGCCATTTTCTTACCGATTTAATGACAGCGAGCATCTCTTTCTCGTAGGTAGAGTATTTGAGGGCTGCTCCCTTGAGTGCTTCACTGAAAAAGGCTATTGGTTGGTTCTGCTGCATTAGTATTGCTCCAATACCACTACCACTACCACTACGACTGGCATCACACTCTATGCCGAATGGTTGGGAAAAATTTGGCAATCTTAGAATAAACGCATGAGAAAGAGTTTGTTTGAGGTGTTCAAATGCTTCAGTTGCCTCCTGGGTCCAAGTAAATCCTTCTTTACTTAATATGCAATTCAGGGGTGCAGCAGTCATTCCATATGCTTGATAAACTTACAGTAATAATCGATCAACCCTAAAAAGCCACGGGCTGCTCAGACTGTAGTGGGAACCGGCCAATCTAATACAGCTTGTATTTTTCTCGAGCATGGCTCCATCCCATCGCCTGTCAAGATGTGGCTGAGATACTCAATACTGTCCACACCAAAAATGCACTTTTCTTCTTTGGAAAAAAGTTGATGCTGGCTGAGTATGGTTAGAATGGACTGGAGATGTTGCATATGCTTTCCAACGATCTGGAATAAACGAGTATGTCATCAAAGAAAACCAAAACAAATTTAAGAAGGAAAGGGCGAAATACCTTATTCATCAAACTTTGGAAGGTTGAAGGCGCATTTGTGAGACCGAACGGCATCACCACAAACTTATAATATCCTTCATGTGTACGGAATGCCGACTTAGGAATGTCTGGTTCATAGACCCTGATTTGGTGATATCCGGCCCTTAGATCGAATTTTGAAAAGTAGTGCGCTCCAAGCAGTTCATCCATTAATTCGTCTATCACGGGTATTAGAAATTTATCCTTTATCGTAATCTCGTTGAGAGCACGATAGTCCATACAAAACCTCTACTCTTCGTTAACTTTACGTACCAAAAGTGTAACACCCCACTCCTGTGCGACCCGAACCCGACATCGACGGTGATATCCGAGTCCGTGTCCCGCGAGAGTGGTGTGCTAAAGCACTCACTCAATCAGAAATCAGTATATATATATTTTTTTTCAAACGAATGTACGCGAAAATCCATAATTGGGAATTTGAGCCTACTTTTATTCAGAAACTTTTTACAAGAGTTGTCAACCTTCTTAAAAATCAGAATTTCGATTAGCCCATTCCAGAAATAAGACATATTACACTTTGATCAATTTCTTTTGCAAAACTTTTTTTTTTTCCAATCGGAAAGGTATATACAACAAATATGCTCAATTACACAAAATACAATAATTTGCGAAAAAATACAATTCAGTGTAAAAATAAAGAGACACAATGCAGACGCAAACTAATCCCGACCTCTATCTTTCACTTGCATGCAGTAGGCATACTCCCGTTTATCTAACGAGGTACTCTTCAAAGCCTGAAAAATAATTACAAATTTTGGGTGAGTTTTGGAAACTCAGTGAGTGACCATCATTGATGGTTCACCCAGTCATATAACACATAATTCATATCATTACATATTTCACACTTCACATTCGATACAATTTAATCACTCATGTTATGCATATGTAGTGCACATGAGACTCACTTTCCATTTGTTATTTTGTTGTGACCGAGTGCCTAAACTGTCCCATGTAGGGCTCATTAGTAAATGTCCCATATACAGCTCATTAATCGTTGAGCCTGGGGCTCTGAATCACTTTTGAGCTCGAAGCTCATTTTCACTTGTTGAGCTTTAAGCTCTGATCGTTGGCTACTCTGGTCACAACTACCATTATATTTCATGCATTTATGATATGGAATGCATCACTCACATTTACATAAACTCATTCAATCATTTTCCTAAATCATCGGACCTTAGTCCGGCATTTAACATTAAAGTTGAGAAATCACACTTTCATTCATTTGCAAATGTGCATTCAGAACAAATTTAACAATCACATTATGTACATTTAGTTCATCCGATTCACATTCAAGTAGTACTTCAATATTCCATTCAAAAATCACATCATTGGACCTTCTGTCCGGAAACCAGCATAATCAATCACATTCATACAGTCAATAGTCAATCAATACAAAAAATCCAAATAAAAAAACCAATAAAAGGAGACCATCTCGGTCTACACACAGCACGCTCCAGATTAGCATTTGCTTCCAATTTCTGGGAACGTCTGAATGCGGACGTTTATCCTGTACATCAAATTTATGCAATATGCACATTACACACACATTAAACACTTTGCACAGGAATTCATTTATGCACAAATACGGAATATGTACAATGCATGTTCATAACAATCCCGGGTATTTTTCCTTCCAATTCATCACATAATCATTCTCATATCAAAACCCATCTAAGTATAACTTATACTTAGGTTTAAGCCTCATTAAAACCATTAAAATCTCCATTCCTTTCTCATTGACTCACTTTCAGAATTTTCCAAAATGCACTTTCGGGTCTACTATTTATGTTCAATGAGAAAGTGAAACTGATGTAATTTGGTCATACTCTCTTCTAGAAAAGTGTTCCCCTATGTCTTATGAATCCATTGACACCAAAATCACTCAATTTGGTTCAGTAAATAGGAAGATATGCCTTAAACACTTTTGGACTGTTCTTAGGCCAAACCAATGTGCGATACCCAAATTCCATCTAGAAATTGAACATCTTAAAGACTGAATCAAAATACCACTTCTTTATAGGATTTGTAGCCCTATTTCTCGATAAGGTTCACAATTTCTACATCCACAATTTAGGCTTTTCCAATCCTTTTATACACAACTTTTCTTTTTGCCACTTTAGCTTGACATTTTACACTCATTATTGCACTAGATTTGATAATCTTAACATCCAAATGTGTGATACTCTGCTATTGAATTTTATATTCAATACATCAATTTACAACACTAGCTTTATTGGAAAATACTCATTTGCACAATCCCTTTTAATCCTTTCAAACTCACTAAGTACCTCAATCTTTCATATATCTATCCAAAATGTTTCTATACAAATAATGTCTCCAAACTTTCAAACCAACTAGCAAATTTCAAGTCAAATATCCAATTTCAGCTCATGAGGCTATAATTGTCCCTAGGTACACAAAATCACTATATATTATTGCAACAGATTGCATCTTAATCTCAAATGGGAAACTTTGTTATACATAGCAAAATCTCCAAAACGAAGCGATATAGTCAATACTCGAGTTATAAATTCCTCATAAATTCTCTGTTACATTCATCACTGATACAACTTACATATTTTTCTTCAGATATTTGAAATTTCATGTCACTTTTTCAAACACTTGCACAATACCATCTATGCTCAAAGTCACTAATTGATACAATTTTGTTTGGATCATTTAAACCTCCACTACCATAATACTGTCGGGGACATTGTTAACTCCAACAGATATAGATAAGACTCTTTATGCCCATAATTCGTTTGAATAATTCTTTCAGTAACTAATTCCTCAGTGCAGTAGTATTATCACACGTTATTCTTAATTTCCTAATTAACTCCCTTTCTCGACTAATTTCCTCATTTCATTTGATTTCCTGTGATTTCACATTAACTTATTCTAATGTTTGTTCATTCATACCAATTTCTCCACATATTTCACTTTATTAGCAAACATAACTTCCTGTGTTGGTAACACATTCATCATAAAATGTGTATTTCTCAAACATATTAACACAGAGTATAATATGGACCTAAGTTCCCCTTACCTTAGCGAGGTGTCCCCTTGAATTCACAAATCCACTTACATAGTTGGTACTCTATATCAGCAACATGCATACACTCTCTGTAGCATTTTCTAACTCTTATGCTTGAGTTTTCACTGGGGATATAACTCCAACATTCACTTTTGACTCATTAATGATTCATTTTTGATTTGTTCCTTCATTGATCATTCGTAAATTGAATTAACCGGTTTACTGACCCTATCTCATTGATTTCTTGGCACTAACCTCAATATTGTTCATAAAAGCCTTGTCAATCAACTATTTCCCATGAGTACTTATCAATCATTCTTCGTACCTCAAGAGAAATCATTGTCAACATATCTTAAGATAAGATCAATTCGTATCATAACCTATATAATCCGAGCATCCTTATAAGGCTCAATAAGGCAATAAGCAAACTATCTTGGCATATACCACCAAAATCATTATATCTTATCTAGAGATGTATTTATGTCAATTAACCACTTAATAACGTTTGCTAATGATCCTTGAATCCAAATTGATTCCAGAAAACACTTCTATCTTTGTTCTTGCCTACAATTGGGGTACCTCAACATGATCGCGACAGAGACTTATTTTTGTAGGCCACTATCATACCTTGCACTTTCTTCCTCTCGATTCTACTCCAGTTTTCCAGAATGTACGTCTTCTAATGCTAAATCGTTTCATAATAATTGAACTATCATTTTGAGTGTAGTCACTCTTCTCATTTGATTCGTCATCTTTTCCTTAATCACGTTCATACATAAAATCCCAACTTAAGCGCATTTCCAACTTTCTCCGTACTACACATCATTCATCGCTTGTAAAGTCATTTATAACTATTTCATTTCCCTCCCATTTTTTCCCATTTTCCCATTATCCTTTATTTCATCGTTCAAAAGTATATCGTCAATCCATTCAGAATTATAGATGCAGAATCATTAAGAACTTTAATCTCAGTATCACAAACATATTATTACGCTAAATCATAACTTTCATCACATTTATCTGACATTCATTTCAAATCGAAGTCTACCCTTTCACGGTCATAGAAAAATTTATTTCCTTTAACCGGGCTTGTACACTTTAGCCTCCTAATTTCCACATATATTCTTATTTTCCTCAACTACATTTATCTGTACATTTCCGAAATGTCTCGGTATATCGAATGTCTCCAAATTCTCAAAGCAATCACTATAATAGCAATTCTAAACCATGTATCTAAATCAACCCATGAGACTTTAATTGTCTCTATGCATACAAAATCACTTTTCCAAATGGCATAATTAACCTTGGGGGTTATAGTTTCCTCAATTTCTTTTTTTTTTTCAAATCCCTCATTCCTATGGTTTACACATTTTTCTTCAAACAATCCACAACAATGCATTCACATTAAATTTGCATTCGGGGATATATTCTCACAGCACAATATTAACATCGTATCCCATAATACATTCACCAACTAATCACATACAATTTCTCATTTCTCCCTATCCACAACCTCCTTTTTGTCACATTATGACATATCATCACTTTTCTCTTACTATTTAAATCAGCTTAAACACTTAACATATGCTCATGCGTGTAACTTATACTCAATGCGACTCAGACTAGGGATCAGTTGCCACCATCTGCTATGACATGACTTAAATGCATGTAACTTGACCCTTATTTCAAAAACTGCCCATATAAGATAGTACTTCTGGGCTCTGATACCACATATGTAACACCCCACCCCTGCGCGACCTGAACCTGACATCGACGGTGATATCCGAATGTATGCGAAAATCCATAATTGGGAATTTGAGCCTACTTTTATTCAAAAACTTTTTTCAAGAGTTGTCAACCTTCTTAAAAATCATAATTCCGATTAGCCCATTCCAGAAATAAAACATATTACACTTTGATCAATTTCTTTTGCATAACTTTTTTTTCTTTCCAATCGGAAAGGTATATACAACAAATATGCTCAAATACACAAAATACATTAATTTGCGAAAATTACAATTCAGTACAAAAATAAAGAGACATAATGCAGACGCGAACTGATCCCGACCTCTATCTTTCCCTTACATTCAGTAGGCATACTCCCGTTTGTCTAACGGGGTACTCTTCAAAGCCTGAAAAATAATTGTAAATTTTGGGTGAGTTTTGCGAACTCAGTGAGTGACCATCATCGATGGCTCACCCAATCACATAACACATAACTCATACATTCCACATTCACATTCACATTTTTCATATTCAATACACTTAATTGTTCATACTATGCATATACAATGCACATAAGACTTACTTTTTATTTGTTATTTTGTTGTGACTGAGTGCCCAAACTGTCCCCTATATGGCTCATTAATAACTGTCCCTTATCCATTTCGAGGATACAGGGCTCGTTAAACGTTGAGTGTGAGGCTCTGAATCACTTATGAGCTCGAAGCTCATTTTCACTCGTTGAGCTCGAAGCTCTGATCGGTGGCTACTCTGGTCACAACAACTATTATATTTCATACACTTATGCAATGAAATGCATCAATCCCACACACTCACTTTCACATGTCATCGGACCGTAGTCCGGCACTCAACAGTAGAGTTGAGAAATATATCTCATACATATGCAATTTCACTTATCACATATAAAGCACATTTAAAAACACAGTTGTCAATCACTTTAAATACACATAGGTCATCCAATTTACATTCATGCAGCAATTCAATATCACAACCCAGTATCACAATCATCGGACCTCCTGTCCGGAACCCAATAATCAATCACATTCAAGAATCAATCTATACAAAATGAAACAAAACAGAACAAAGAATAAAATGAGACCATCTCGGTCTACTCATAGTACGCTCCAGATCAGCCATTGCTTCAAAATTCTGGAAACGGTTGACTGCGGACTTTTAAACTGCACAACCCATTTATGCAGTACATTGCACACACATTAATAATTTTGCACCATTATAAGCATACACTTATGCACATATATGTACGATGCATGTTCATGATAATCCTGGTATTATCCCGTAATTCTCATCACAAAATTTTCTCTAAATTTTAGATGTCCAAAGACACCAAAATCACTCAATTCAGTTCAGAAATGAAGAAGTTATGGCCAAAACACTTTCTGATCAATACTAAACCAAGACTGAACGCTACACCTAACTTTACTCCAGAAATTGAACATCTTAAAAACTGAATTGAAATTTGATTCCTTCAGAACATTTGTAGCCTCATGTCTCTAGTTTAATTAACAATAAGAATCAGACTGATTAAAGCTCTACAAATAAAGATATCACCAAAATACTGAAGCATGTTCAGACAGTATCTAACTCATAACCTTTTAATCGATCATCCCACTTTGATTTGATCGTTCTTTCTCAAATTGATCTCAAAAATCATAAATTTTCATGAAGAGGTAGAGGGATGTCTTAGAAATCCAACGCTTTAAGAATCAGATCAATCGAAGGTCGGAAGAAAAAGTTATGTCCAAAAGAGTGGAGAGAGGTCGAAATAGGCGAAAAATTCGAAAATCAGTCGAGCGGTGCACACGCGCGCACACGGCCGCGCGGGCGCTTGGCCTGGAGATCGCTCGGCCTCGCGAGCGAGCAGCTGGCTGCAAAACTTGCAATCCGACTTTTGAATTTCAAACGTTCATAACTTTTAACTCAGAACTTCAAATTTTACAAACTTGGTATCGATAAAAGAGTAACAGAACGATCTACAACTTTCATGAAGAACTCAAAAACAAATTTGGTCTCTATAAGGGTCAAAAGTTCACAATAAAATGGCTAACCGACAATTGCATCCTAAACAGCATCAGAATTTCTAATCATAACTTCCTATTCCAAAGTCCAAAAATTCCATACTTTATATCAATAAAAAGCTCAAAAAACATTCTACAATTCTCATTAAGAACTTAGCAGCAAATTCTACCTCTACCTAGATCAAAATCCCACATGAATGATGCTGCCCTATTTCATATTGTTAAAAAAATCACCTTAAACACCTCCAATTTACATTCCTCAATTCTACCTCATCAATCATCAATCAAACAAGCAAGTTACATACCTATATACACCAACACAATTCTTATACAAGTAAGTGTACAACATCACAAATATTTGAAAGAACTACAAAACCATAAGATAAATCATGTTTCTTATCTATTAAGCTTCCAAATCTTCCAAAACCACAAGATCTTTAACTCCCTCCACCACACACGATCATCCTCATCTTAAGGGGGGTAAGGTATAGGTTAAAATATTTAGAAAACACAAGAAGAGAAAATCAAGTAAAATATGAGAGCTTTTTTGTGGGTGGAGGTTAATAAGAAGAAGAAGACCAACGAAGAAGGAGAAAAAGAGAGAGAGAGAGAGGCTACGTATGATGGAGAATTTCTCAATTTAAACATCAATAACCTTATAAAAGAAGAAGTATCGAGAATGACTAAAAAGGGGTGGGTTTTATTAATAAAACAAGACATGTTGGCATGGTTAGGCAAGTGACACTTGTCACTTGCCATATGTCTCATTTTTAACCCTCACTTGGTTTCTTTCCAATACAATTCCAATTTCTACTCCAATTTCTCCCCAAATTTTCCAATGGCTCAAAATAATAATTCGTAAAATCATTTATCTAATTTTTAGTACCTTTGGACAGTACTTTTTACTATCGAAAAACAATCAGTCTACCACTTGTCATTTTTCCTAGTCTGAAAAAGTATCCCGAAAAATTTCAGAAAAATTTCTAAAATTTTCCAAAAATTCAAAACTCATAAAGATCCACTCCAATTAATTTTCCAAACACAAAAATTACCTTTTTCACAATAATCACATTTACGATCAAATATACCGAGAATTGTCATGAATGCATGTACAGGCATTTACATGTGCAAAATTTACTATTTACGTGCATATGTATGCATGAACATACCAAGAAAATTTTAAACACTCATAAACCCTTCCAAATTACAATTCTACCCTTCCCATCGGTGATGGGATGTTACAACTCTCCCCTCCTAATAAAAATTTCGTCCTCGAAATTAATTTCCGATTTATGAATAAGGTAGGGGTACTATTATCTCATATACTTCTTCGTTTCCTATCTCACTTCACCACTCGGATACTTTCTTTTAAATGACCTCAGTTGATAGGTCTCTCAATCCCTTGATTAGATATCACACTTATTATTTCTTTGATGAGTTTCAGATTACTCAAATTTTCATTTCCAA
>JANIHZ010119158.1:0-14079 GCA_027478365.1 Erythroxylum rufum | reverse complement strand
TTACGCTTCAAATCTTACAAAATTCTTCTTAACCACATTGCACGACAAGCTGTAGTTGTAGCTGTCATATATTCAACTTCTGTGCTAGATAGGGCAGTAACTTGTTACTTTTTTGACATCTAAGAAATGGCTTTACCACTAAAACAAAAATAAATCATGTTGTGCTCTTCTTGTGATCTACACTCTCAGCTCAATCACTATCAATAAAACCTAAAAGATTAACATTATCATCTTCACATACCTGATCCTATAATTGATTGTTCCTTAGACATATCTCAAAATTCTTTTTGCTACACCATGGTGATGTTTACTTAGGCTATGCATAAATCGTGAAATCAAACTCACTACAAACATAAGACCTAGTCGAGTGTGGGTCAAATACATCAAGCCTCCCACTATGCTTCTAAATGCTTCTTATATGCCTTTTCAACTCTATCTTCCAAGGATAACTTGTCGTTTGCATTCAAAGGTATCTTGACAGCTTTGCAATTAAGCATACCAAACCTCTTTAAAAAATCTGTAGCGTATTTCCTTTGACAGAGGGATATTCCACCTGTATCTTGAATAACTTCCAAACCTAAAAGATAATACAATAATCATAAATCGGACATATCAAAAGCTTCATAATTGACACCTTGAAAGCTTCCATCAATTCAATTGAATTCCCATTATATATTATATCATCCGTAGACAAACATAGCACAAAAAAATCATTTTCATATCTCTTAACATACAAAGTAGGTTCACTATCACTCTTTTAAAAATTATTTTTAGCAAAATAAGAGCCGATTTTCCTATGTCAGGCTCAAGGCGCCTATTTGAGCCTATAAAGTGCCTTTTGAAGTTCGTAAACTTTACGTTTAGAGCTTTTGACTTCAAAGCCTTTTGGTTGTTTAACATACACATCTTCAACTAAATCACCATTAAAAAATGTTAATTTAATGTCTAATTAAAAAAACAGACTAGCAATTATAAGCAACTACACTTAGAATCAACCTCACAGTATCTAAGCGTGCAATAGGGGCAAAAGTTTATGAAAAATTAGTACTTAGAATTTGAGCATAACCCTTTACCACTGGTCTTGCTTTTTTTCTCTTCAAGGTGTCATCTGGATTAAATACGAACTTGAAAATTCATTTGAGACCAATTGCGTCCTTCCCGTCAGGTAAATCCACCAAGGTCCAAGTTTGACTCTTTTAAATGGCTTTTAATTCTTTTCTCATTGCTCTAACCCATTATTCTCTAACAATTGCATCTTCAAAGCAAGTCGGGTTTATCGCCAAGCAAGCAAATTCAGTTGAGGCATAAATAGCTAACAAACTCTTGACTCTTTTTAGAGGAGAATAAGTAGTATCATCAACCGTGGGAGGAGCAAGAGAATCAAGTTTTATAGGTTCTGCAATCTCTTTAGTGGCATATATGGCACTTGTTTCAACCCAATCCCAAATTTCATCTTTATTAAGAATAACATTTTGACTGACAATTAACTTATTAGTGATGGAATTAAACAGTCGATAGGCTTACGTATCTTCATTATAGTCGAAGAAGATGCACTTGACACTTTTCTCATCAAGCTTCCTCCTTAATTTTGATGGAAAAAATGAATAAGCAATGGATCTAAAAATATGTAAATGACTCACATTTGGCCTCCTGCCAAACCAAGTTTCATATGGCGTTTGTCCTCCAACTGCCTGTGTGGGTGATCAATTCATAACATATAAATTGTAGCCACCACTTTTACCTAGAATTTGTTTGGAAGACGTTTGTCATTTAACATGATATTGGCTGCCTTTATGATCATTCTATTCTTCGTCTCCCCTACACAATTTTGCTATAGTGTATAGCTTGTTGTCAATTGTGTCCATATACCCGATTGATCACAAAATAGCTAAAATCCTTGGGATCTAAATTCACCCCCAACATCAATCCTTAATTTTATAATTAAGTTTCCAGATTCTTTCTCCACTTTAGCTTTGAATTTTTCAAAAAATTGAAAAACCTTAGATTTTTTTTTCAAGAAATATAACCATGTCATCTGTGAGAAATAATCAATAAAGATCAGACTACTTATTCTCATTTAATGATAATGTTTGCATTAGACCACAGATATTTGTATGAATAAGCATCAAAGGGTTGGGGGCTTTCCATAATTTGCCTCTCACATTTCGTTTTCATATGACTGTATTGCTGGTAGTTTTATCACCATATTTTTCTTATGCAACAGTTGTAACCTAACAAAATTTAGATGAGAGAATCTTCTATGCCACAAAATTGAATCATAACTTAAGGCTTTGAATGCATTAAGATTTAGTTGTAGAAAAGTTTCAAATATTTTTACTGAATACACCAAATTCATGCTCCTTTTATGATAAACTAGACATTCACCATTATCAAACATAGCATAATAACTTTTCTTCATTATTGACCCAAATGCAATAGATTATGAGCAATACCAGGCACATACATGACATTCTGAATAAGTTTCCTACCAGTTTTGTAACCCATAACAACTATGCCTATTCCATGCACTCAAACTTGATTATTGCTGCCCAAACTCACTTGTAAGTCCACAGAGTCATCAATATCCACAAAATAATCCTTGTTTCTAGTCATGTGATTACTACTTTCACTGTTTAAGTACCAAACTTTAGAAGATATATCAGCATTAGCAACTAAACAAGCAACAAATAAATTATTTACAGAATCTTCTTTCTCTTCATAGAGATTAGCTTGCTCTTTCTTTTCACAATTTCTTACTATATGGTCATATTTCTAGAATTTGTAAAACTGAACATCTTTTATGTCATGATCATTTTTATTTTTACTCTAACAATTTTTCTAAATATGATTAGTTTTATCACAGTGAGAATATAGAGGTAGACTTAACATTACCACGGTTTCTCTCTTGGTCATATGATCTGCCCTGACCTCTTCCTCGACATAAGTACCCTCATCCAATACCATGCTTACTACTAGTTCCACCTTTTGCTGAACCTTTATATTTCCTTTTCATATCAATCTTCAATTAAAAGGCCTACTCTAAAGACATCCGTACTGATTTATTCATACGAGCTTCATATGACTCAAAAGAACCCATTAGCTCAATGAATGAGTAATCAGATGAATCCTTGGATTCTTCAATAGCAGCAACAACATGATCAAATTTAGGGAGAAAGCTCCTTAAAACCTTCTCAACAATCTTTTGGTCAGACAACTTTTCACCAAAAGATCTAATTTGATTTACAAAGGCAACAATTCTTACAGAAAAATCTTGAATTAAATCAAATCGCTTCATTAATAAATTCTCAAAATCTCGACGAAAAGTCTGTAGCTTTACTGTTACTTCCTTGGTTGACCCTTGACGATGTTCTTGAAGAAAATCCCATGCTTCCTTCATAGTCTCCGCTCCCATTACTCATGGGAACATAACATCGTTCACACCTTGTTGAATGAAGAATAGGGCCTTCGCATCTTTCTTTTGCTTGTCCTTCAAATCATTTCTTTGGGTTGCTGTCAATCTTGGCTTTTGCTCAAGTCAACAATTTCTTCAAAGCTAGTTTCCACTGAATCTCACAAATCTTAAGACCTAAACACGGTTCTCATTTTCACGACCAAAATCGGTATTTGTGCCGTACAAAATGGGAACTATTTGAGTATTGGAGGTATTAATAGCTACCATTTTATCTTTGGCCAACTAGACACTCTTGTTTTTTGGGTGATCTCATACTCTCAATAAAGACCACTTACAAATCACTACCCTTAAACCTTACTCTGATACTAAATGTTTAAAGAGCAAATGAACCTAATAAAATAACCTCACAAACTCTAAAAAAAACTAAACTCACAAGGACAAAAAACACACTTAATTTGTGGATAGAAGCAAGACTTTTTTTAATTAAATAAAACATATCACATGGTCCTTTCATAGGCACTTGTACCTTTTAAGTAGGAGAAATGTACATAAAAATAAGATCCTATCTTAACAACTTGACCATTAAATCTGAAAACCATAACTAATGAAATCACTAAATAAAAGGAACAAAGCATAATATGGAAACATGGTAAAACACGAGGATGGGCAGCTGTTAAGAGCTTGAATTTTTCGATCTCCAACAATCTTGAAGAACTTTGTTTATAGGCTTCATTAGAGGGTTTGAATATATACTCGTAACAGTTCTTGGAGTGGATTGATGGCTTAATTTGTGCTTCTTTGTATATAACTAGTACAAGAAAGATAAATTAGATGAGATATATAAGCTGATTAGAGTAATAGTAAAGAGTTCACGGAATCCTACTTTCCAACACATCAGATAGCAAACTTTCCTAAGCCCTAACATATTAGATGGCAAACTTGTTTGATATACTGATATGTAGATGCTCTTTGATATACATGAAGGTATGTTTTAAGCCTTTAAGGTCAAAGCTCAATAAAACTTCAATAAGTCTAGTATTTTTTGACATTGTATAAAATAGAAATAAATGTCAAATCTCAAACACTTCTAAATAATTATAGAAGTATTTATTTATTTTAGAAATGAGATCATCTTAACCTATTTATTTTATTTCATCAAAATAATATATTTCTTCTCTCTAATTTTTTAACTTGATTATTAAAGATCAAATGTTGAAAAATACTAAAATTTGATTTTGTAAGTTTTTTGAAGGGATTTTTAGGAACAATATACAATAGCCTTATCATTGGCTCTTTAAGAATAATTAAGCCTAAAAAAATAAGTACTTAAAAATTTAATTATATTATTTGACATCTACTGTGAGACCTTGATTAGTTAAATTTTAAAAACATATTATTAGCAATGACATACTTTTTTTTTGTTTATTTTAACAAGAAATGGAAGTACCAAACCCATCTCATCCATCCTCACAATTGTCAACCTTAAGTCCTCAATAATGGCCAAGCGTATCGACTCAATCCTTATAACTTTCTCTTAATCTTGATTATATAAGCTTTTCAATAACAAAAAAACAACAACAATAATTGCTAGCTATAACCACAACTCTCCAATTTAAGGCACATGAAGAAATATATGATGTTAGATCTAGACCACCCCATAGTACCCAATAAGAGAAATTAGTACCAAATGAAGCATATCACAGCAGACCCTTAAGTTGTGAAAGGTATACAAATTAGAACAATGATTTAGTCCCATCCACAACCCATTACCATAGACCAACATCATCCTATATATACATCATAAGAGCAAGATCAATAAACCACTTGTGTTGATTTTGATAACCCTTACACAAGAACTACACTGCTCGAATCTTTGCCATCAAAATTTAAGTTACCACCACTGGAATCCTAAAATGGTATAATAGATACATGCAATCATACTATACAATTTATAGAAATGATGAATCTACATTGGACATCAAATACAATCAAGTTTTGTACTTTCTTATCTATGTTGACAAGCCCAACAAGACCATTAGTATCAAACACTCCTTACAGGTTCAGTAGCTAACTTTAGACAATTGAAAAAATAGTTCAAAACTCACTTTACTAGAAATTAATGTAGATCTTAGGACTCAAAAACCATGTTTAAGATCATTAAAAAATCAAGTGAGATCCTCTAAGATTATATGATACAGTTCAACTTAGAACTTGTAAGAATAATTAGTCTCAACACCTTTATTACAGCTATTACTTTTGAGAAAGGTTGAAAAGACACCAACCCTTATGAAAATCCTTGTAAACAGATAAATGCATACTTTCAAAAAGGTTTAATAAAAGGCTATAAGGTACATCGATTTAGAGGAAATTGAGTTGGTTATAGAGAACCTAAATAGGTCTTCTGAATATAGACAACAGCGTGGGCGCAGAGAGTAGTACGCATTACATACTAAAAAGAAATAACTTATTAAGTCTATGAATCACACTTTGCACTTCATTAAGGAATATGGCCTGACAACCGTCCTTGAACAATGCCATCAGGGAGGTCATCAATAGAAAATTGCTACGGATTCCTTCTAGATTATAGCTATGACATTAAAGATTGCAAGAACCTTAAATGAACTATTTGTAAACTTTTACAGTAGGGACACTTAGAACCATTTTTCAAAAAGAATAGAGATGTTCATCCATATAGACCTCTATTACATGGGCAAGACTAGACCATGCTTAGGAGTAGATTGAGGAGTTTAATAAAAGGAGAGGAGGAGGAAGACCTACATAAGTTATTAACATGAATGTCAATGGAGACAGTAGTTACAACAGATCTTAATTGAAGAGGTCTGCATGATACAACCAAGTAAACATCATAGCAGATATAAAAATCAAAAGACAATGAATAGAAAGGTAGATTGTGTTTAATAAAAAGGAAGTATCAAACCAATGTAACCTCACGAAGATGTGACAATCATTAAAGCAAACATTGTGAACTTTGAAATAAAATGAGTCCTAGATGATAATGACAACTTTATTGATATTTTTTTTCTACAAGACCTTTAAATTAATGAGAGTCCAATCATGATAACTTACCCAACATCTTTTCCTTTGATTAAGTTTAGAGGAGATCGGTATTTACTGAAAAAATATATCTTTAAGCTACAATCGGTGAATAGACTAAACAAATCATTAAGATGATAAAGTTCCACATCATAAATAAGTCTGTCCTATATAACTCCATATTCTAAAAATATTCATTGTATACAACTAGAGCCATCATATCACCATAGTATCTACTCAAGAAGTTTTCAACAAAGAGAGGTATAGAAGAATTATCAAGGAACCACCAAATCTCAAGAGAATGCTACGTAAGATTGCTAAAGAGAAAAATCCTACCAAATAAATGAATATGAAGGAAATAAGCCTCCAGGATTACTGAGAACATAACCAAGGTAGAAGCCATCAAATAAATTCAAGAAGTTTAAATTAGGGATATAAAGTGTAGTATCATATTAAAAATAGGAGCATATATAGACCAATAATAATACACCAAAATGGTGAAGTTCTTAAAAGAAGGATAAAAAGTATTCCCGTGCTCACCTTCAAATATGAAAGGAAAATGTATACAGTAGGTTGAATGCTTGACCTAATGTCAATACTAGGAAGCAAAGAACATGATGCAAGCATGACTACCTAAATAAAAGATCCATTACATTTAGGTTTGGATCATTTTCTTAAGACTACATTGGAGAAGATATGGAAGTAAAATACTTATATTTTCTTGAACATGATCTCGTACACAACTGTGTTAGAGCCCATATGACTCTCAAGAATTAAATAGGAAAGAACATGACCTGAGATATGACTGTTGCCCTTATAACTCTCTTAAAATAAGTTATGATGACCCAATCTTAAACATGTAAATGTTCCAAAATGTGTTCTCTAGTGTCAAATTTTTTTGTAAAGAACACGTTTTAGAACATGATCATATCTCAAGCCATATCCATCATTAAAATCCTAGTTTTTGTTTGGAATTTATGGAATGTTTTTTATTCAGTTTTATAAGTTCTTTGATATTACGAGAATATAATTTCTATGACCTTAGGATTTTGACGACATAAAGTTTTAGTGACCTTAAATTTATGTGAAATAAAATATCAGTGACTTTAGAATTCAGTAACAATAAAGTTTCACTTTAATTAGACTCCTTATATGTAACTTTTATAAATAACTTATTAAAAGTTGTGTAAGCTAGTAGTTTTGTTCATACTTCTCCTTGTATTGTCTTTCTCATTATAATAAAAGAATTTTTTTAACCTATAAATTCTTGTGTTCTTCGCTTCTTTATTTTTCATAGATATTGCTTTTGTTTGCATAACAATTGGTATCAAAACTAAGGATTATTGTTAAGATGTCTCTATACAAGTTCGATATTGAAAAGTTAAATAGATTGAATGACTTCACTCTATGAAAAATGATGATGAAAGCAATTCTTATTTAGTAGGGATGAGCAACAACATTGGAAGGAGAAAAAAATTGCCAAACAATTTAGAGGCATCAAAGAAGGAAAAGATTATGTTGAGGGTACACAATACAACACTATTGAGTCTAAGAGATGAGGTCTTGAAACAAGTGGTTGATTAAACTAGTGTTACTTTACTATGGAAATGACTTGAAAGTAAGTATAAAAAAAGATCAGTTACAAATCATATATATCAAAAGCAAGATTTATATACCTTAAGGATATTGGAGAGTAAATAGGCAAAAGTTCGTATTAATAATTTTGTTATTGGGGTTAAAATTGAGGTTAACGATTAAGCCATAGTCATTTATGTTCATTTTCCAATTTATATGAGAATTTTGTTAATACACCATGATGTATAATAGAGAGACTATTTCTATTAATGATATGAAGAATGCTCTAAAGTTCAAGGAATTGAAGAAAAAGGTCTCTAGTATATACAAGAAGGAGTTTTGAAAACATAAGTAAGTCACTGTCCAAATCAAAGGCTAAAGATTTTTGATATTTTAACAGTAAAGTTAAAGGGAACTTTAATAAGGATTACTCACAACCAAAGAATAAAAATGTGAAAAGGAAAACAAATGAAAAAGTAAGTATTATTTATTCTATAAGAGTTTTGAGAAAGAGGATGGAAGAGGCAATGATGATTTAATAGTGAATAATTATGATTCTAAAAATCTATAACTGAAAAGCTAGCGTTGCTTATCACATAACTTTCAATAGGGATTAGTTTTGTTCATACAATATGAAAATACTGTAATAAAATGGTATTTTTAGATTAGGAGATTATAGAGATCGTGTCATCAAAGGTAGTGGTTCAGTGAAAATCCACATAAGTGAAGAAATTATTAGAACATTATAAGTCTAATATATTCCTAAGCTCCTAAAAAATATAATTTCTGTAGGTAATGTTAATAGACAAGGGTACAAGTTTTCTTGTAGTAATGGGAAGCTTAAGGTGGTAAAGGGTTCTTTGACTATGATGAAAGGAAAATTACAATATGACATCTATGTTTTAATGGGAAAGACAATAATAAAATTGATGTTTGTATCTCAATCTTTAGAAAAGAAAGAAAGTACTATAGTATGACATATGTGGATAAACCATTTTGGTGGAGAGATTATAAAAATTCATAAAGGGAGCTTTTTGAAGAATGAAAAACACGAGAAAGTAGACTTCTGTAAGTTTTGTGTACTTGGTAAAAAGTTTAAGACAACCTTTAAGGATATATTGTTTGGGAAGTGATATATGTTGGGAAAAACATATGAAAATGTCATACTAGGTTTAATAGTAAGCAATATTGGTTAAAAGGTAGTACTAGAACAATCTGGAATAAATGTTAAGGGGACTAGAAATTCTAGTTGAAGAGATAGAACAATGTCAGGAAGAAAGCATCAACATAGTACAGCCACATATAAAGCAAGAAAAACTATCAGGCAACCAAGAAGGTATAGTTAGGGATAATTGGTCGCATATCCTCTGACCATTGGTGATGAGGATGAAAATATATTTCAGGGGACTAGGGAAAGTAAGGTGAAAGGTAGACATATAAGGGATATAATGAAGGGTATAAAGTTTCATAAGATTGAGAAATTAATTGCATCTAGTCATATCTTGTTGAAAAAGGTTCACATTTTGAAAGATGTAATTAATATGTTGATATTGTCATCATCCGTAGAGAATTTCAAGTGTAGATTAGACATAGTGAATGCTCACATAGCTTGAAGCCCTTAGGTCTTGTATTGGAGGGAATAATTCTTGGTCAGATGTTAAAGAATTCAAGTCAAAGTGGGAAATTATGAGATATGTCTTGAATTCTAGTGACATAGAATTTTAGTAACGTTAGGATTATGATGAAATAAACTTTCAGTGACCTTAAGTTTATGTGAAATAGAATATTAGTGACCTTAGGATTTTGTGGTAATAAAGCTTCACTTTATTTAGACTTCTTACATGTAACTTTACATATACCTAGTTAAGAGTTATATTAGTAATTTTGGTCATACTTATTTTTTTTTGAAAGACTTAGTCATACCTATTCTTGTATCATTTTTCTCATAGTGATAAAAGAATTTATTGCCCGTAAATTCTTGTGTTTTTTCTTCCTTATTTTCATATATATTGCTTTTGTTTATGCAACATATATCATTTTTTATTGAGAGATATCGTGCTACTTTTCTTGTTCTTTATCAAAATTAAAACTTATCAAAGAATTCTTTCTTCATGGTGTTCAAATACTTAAAGAATTTGGTTCTTAATTCTTTATAATCAATATTTCAATTCTCTTTATATATCTAATTTAACTTTCTTGGTGTAGTTCAAAACTCGTTCATGGTTTCTCTTAAATTTCATTCCTTGGTGGTTTAGGTTTAGTTAATATCAACTTTTAGCTCTAAGTTAGACATATGGTTTCCTTTTTTTGTATTGTTTTATTCCAATAAAATTCTTTGTCTAAAGTTTGGTTTTCCTTGTTACTTCTTGCTCATTCTTTTTCACCTTATATTGTCTCTAAAGTTTCAATCAAAAATCAAAATTCCATCACCATCTTATATAAGTTATGCCCATATTTATTTGCTATATTGGAAATTCTCTTCGTTCAAACCCTCTTATTTACATTTTTAATCAAAACTTTGTGGTTACGGAAAGAAAAGAAAAGATAGAAAGTTGTGCACGTATAATTACTTCAAGAACTTATTTGATATCGTGTTTGACATTCTTACTATTATTTCTTGTATTATTCGAAGTCCTTACTTCTTCTTTAAGTTATGATTCAATTTTTTTCTTTCCTCAACCATTAGTTTATTGAGTTTTTTAGATTCTAGTAGGTTTAAATCTTTGTTTAAATTTGTTTAATTTTTTAAAATAATTTGTTAAGGAAACAAAGAGAAGAAAAAGGCAAGAGAACATGAGATTATCATAAAAAGACAAATTAAAAATGAAAAATGAGTGGTTTTTATCTTTGCGAGTAAATACATAAGGAACTATGTGAGTAAATTTCATTTTATATCTTTTTTCATAGAATTCCAATAGTTCTTCTAAAGGTGTTTAAACACCGGAGGAGGAGAAGAATAACTTATACTTTATACAAATCATGTAACAATATTTTGAGATGAGTATGATGTTTGTAGAGGTTAAAGACATGATGGACAATCAATCATAGTATATTACTAGTTTGAAAGGAAGAAGACATCCTCAAGTTCCTAATGAGAGAAGATATACTAAGAATAATCCAACAACTCCTATGGAGGTTGACAAAGAGAATGATGAACTAAGTGTTGATGATATTGATCTAATATTTTATATTAAAGGGCATATGTTTAGGACTTAAAGAGGAGTTAGGCAAGATTAAAAGAAAAGGAGGGAAACTAGAGTTCAAGAAGATATGGATGAGAATCTTAACAGTATCAAGATGATCATATCTTCCTTTAGGGGTAAGAATGATCTTAAAGCTTATTTAGAGTGGAAGAAAAAGTTGTAATTAATCTTTGATTGTCATAATTAATCTAAGAGAAAAAGTAAAGCTAGTGGTACTAGAGGTTACTAATTATGCCATCATTTGATGGTATCAGTTGTTCAATAATAAGAGAAGAAATCATAAGGGACTTATAAAAACATAAAATGAATTAAAAGTTCTTATAGAACAAATTTAGGCTAAACTATTATTATAGAAATTTGTATCAGAGATTGAAAAGTCTTAACCAATAATTAAAGAGTATGGAAGATTATTATAAGAAGATGGAAGTAGTTATGATCTAGGCCAATAGAGGAAGACATATAAGTAACTATGGTAAGGTTCTTGAAGGGTTGAATAGAGAAATAGATAATGTGGTAAAGCTATAACATTATGTATATAAGAGATTGTACATATGGATATGAAGGTGAAGAGCCAACTCAAACGCAAAGGAATAAAAAAAGTATCCTACTAATTCCAGTATTTCTTAGAGGGAACAATTAGAGAAAGGATGATTAGAGTTCTTCTAAAGTAAAAATTGAACTACTTAAAGCTAAAGATGATGTCTACAATAAAGGCAAAGGTAAAATCGATTATCAATCCTCTTAAAATAGAAAAATAAAATATTTTTATTTTTAAGAATAAGGCATATTGAATCTCCATGTCCAAATAAGAGGATTATGATCATAAGGGATGATGGAGATGTGTAAAGTGTGGTGATTTTTAATTGAGAGGTGTAAAGTGTGGTGATTTTAAATAAAAGGCATTTAAGCCAACGCTTAAAGATTCTAGTACTTATGTAGTTAAATATATCTTATTAGGAAGGCCATGATAATATAATACAAGAGTTATGTATGATAGATTTAAGAATTAATATACCCTTATGAAAGAAAACGAACCAGCTACTTTTGTACCTTTAACATCTAAGTAGGTCTATAAGGATAAACTGAAATTGAAAAGAGTGAATAAAGAAAAAAAAGGGAGAGTAGAAAATAAGATAGTGATAATATGGTTTCAAAAGAAAATGATTTAGTTGAGAGAACGAAAAAATGTGCAAGTTATTATGAAAAAATGAGTACTATATATACTAACCAACCTAAGATTGTACCTTTGTACAAAAAGGCTTCTTTCTATTTTGATGTAGATGTTTATTTAAGATCAAATACTTTTAAAAAGATGGGTAATTACGCAATCATGACTAGCTAAATAGGGATCCATTATAAGTAGGTTTGGATCAATTATGACAACTAGAATTATAGAAGATTTAGATTTAAAATACTCATTTTTTTAAACATAGCCTTACAAATGACCATTTGTAGTTTGTATAACACTCAAATTAAGCATTAGAAAACAAAATTTCACACGATTATGTATCAGCTTATGAAGATCTTAAAAATTAAATTATGATGATATGGACTCAAGCACGAGCATATCCCGAACTCTGTCCACTAGCACTAAAGTTTTTTTAAAGAACACAAACGTGTCTCATGCTATATCTATAGAAATCCTAATTTTTATATAGTATTTAAGGAATGATTCTGTTTAATTTTAAGAGTTTTTATTTTTTTGTTTAGAGTTATAAGTGCTTCTTTTCCCTATTCTTCATTGGACTTCGAAATTGTAAAGTATTCTTTCTTTGTCATATTGAAATATTTGATGAATTTAATTCTTCATTTCTAATAATCAATTAGTTATTTCTCTTTATATATCTAATTTAAGTTTTTTGGTATGGTTCAAAACTTGTTCGTGAGTTCTT
The DNA here is from genome assembly GCA_027478365.1 of Erythroxylum rufum. Lineage (NCBI taxonomy): Eukaryota > Viridiplantae > Streptophyta > Magnoliopsida > Malpighiales > Erythroxylaceae > Erythroxylum > Erythroxylum rufum. Next base: position 943 of record JANIHZ010119158.1, on the reverse strand, counting down.
TTAAATGCATCTTTATTAGAGAAGTTCTGTATCCAAATTGTCTTGCCAATATGGTGGTGGTCTAACAATAAATGGCATATTTGTATGGACTTTACATATCTACATAGAGTTTTTTTTTCTTTGAAGGATAGTTACCATTACCAAAGATACTTATGCCTTATACACATCATAATAGGTCACAAGTGAGTTTTATAGAAGCATATTCTAGTTATAACTAAATCCATAAGTGTGAGCATGATAAAAGATGACATTCATTACTTATAACGAAACATATTATGGGGAAACCCACTAAAGGTTGGTTAAGTCTATGTTTCATAGATAGATCAGGAAAAATATGGAGGTTTATATGGATGATATTGTTATCGAAATAAAAGTTAAGGGAGATCACTTAATGGACCTGCAAGAATGCTTCAAAATTAAAGAATCACAAAACAAAACTAACTCCTAATACACGTGTGATCAAAAATTCTAGCAAAAGGTTATTATTGGATCCCGTTTCTGGAGCCCAACCTAGGAACCATAAAACCTGAGCGTATTCCAATAAAATCTTCTTAACCATTATCGGTTCATCTTTATGCTCTGATACCAAAACTGTTGGTTCCAATTTTCCGGAGCCTAACTTTTAGAACTCATGTAAAATCGTGAGTGTCTTACTGTTGAAAACCTTTCATTTGGAATGAAAAATCCTTTGGAGGCATGCCGCGGTGAAACCATGCAAAGATTTCCAAATACCCTTTAGGTGAAGTTCGCCGTGGCAAACGTTTGGGTTCGCTGCGGTGAAGTCACCAAATCAAACCAAAGAAGACCTCTCGGACAATTACGCAGTGGCCAAGTTGACAAAAATCACACCGAAATAACCTTACATCTATCCTAACCTTACCTTCACTCTTAATTGTCCCAATTTCACTTCTTCTAATGCATTATCACTTCTTAACCATTCAAC
>JANIHZ010119101.1:0-14100 GCA_027478365.1 Erythroxylum rufum | reverse complement strand
ATATATAGACATTATTGAGAAACTCCACGTAAGGATTCTAACAAAAATGTAAAACGTACGCAATCTACTTAGCCTGTCCAACCAACAATTGTAAAATTACACGGTAATATGGTACTTGTCCTTTTTAAAACATCTAGCCATGCAGTGCCAGCGGGCATCAATATTATTATCTCTCTATTGCCGGGGGACATTTAAACCCCACGAGGAAAGATGGTGGAGTCAAAATCATGCCCCAGATTATACTGAATTATAACTTCTCCTAATAGTAATTTCGAAAGGTCACTGAAGAGAAAACAAAGTCACTAACGAATATTGGTTTTCGTCTAAATAAATGTATCAAGGGAAGAGACTGTCGGATAGTACTAACCTTACTGGGAATTCTTCTGCCACGAAAAACAGGACTTTCCGGTTCTGATTCATTGTAATAAGGGCTCGAATGCACATAAATTGAATACAATCCTTCATGCCCTTTGAAGAATTTTTCCCATAGAGGAGCCATCAGAACAGGTCCCTTTGTCAAGAACAAGAAAGCAACTTTCGGAACTCTGTTAAACGGATATTCGCTTCTTCTTGGAACCGTCGAAGATCTCCACAACAATTCCTCTTCGTTCATGTCATGTTTAACATCCGGCACTTTCAAGAACTCTGTTAGTCCCACCCGACTGCTGTTTTCTAATGACCCTGATAAGGGTGGCGATGATGCTTCCGGCGATGGTGATGATGATACAGTTGGTAGTGATTTTATGGTGGCAGAAGAAGGAGAAATTTTGGTCAAATGTAAACTAAATGATGTGTTTTGCAGATAGGAGCTAAGAATAACCCCAGTGGTAAGCCCACAGGCAAATAAGAAGAAATAAGACAGGACATTGAAGAGCTGAAAATATGCATAGAATGGCTTATTAAAAGAACTTGGCAAATTATTGTTTTGGGACTTCATTGATGGTGAGAGAAGTTTCTGAATCCAAAAAACAGGCTATTAACTGATGGTAGAGCAGTCTGGGAAAGAAAAACGCTTAAACCTTAGGAGATGTTTCCTTTGGACACAAGTGATGTTTGTTGGAAACAAAATAATGGGATCTAACCAATACCACTATGATTCCCAACTTTCTGCAAATATGGGCATGTACATATTTGTTCTTATGGTAGGCAGGGCAGCTTCTGTACGATCAAGAAGTAAAAAAATTGACAAAAATTGAAGTGATTCGAAGAAAACAGAGAATGGAACCAACAAATTCTATGATACAAACCCTTGTACAAATCGAGAAACTATGGACCATTAATTAGAACTTGTGAAAAGGGTTTCATCTGCTTGAAGACTTGAGAGCAATGGAGGGCGAACTTAGGCAGACACTTAAGGCCGGTATGTCTTTAAATATATGAGGTCATCTTCTGAGATTGTGAGGGTTACCAGCCAATGGGACGACGACGATGACTTTTGAGGCCATAAGGGTAGGACTCTTCTATGTTTGAACTACTCACCATTTTTATTCTTGATTTCATTCTTATTTGGGTTATGCTATTTGCAATCTCCAATCCAATTTAGCATCTAACAATTTCTGTCTTTTTATCCACATCCAGTTTTGACCATGCCTAGGAGACTTTACAAGCTTGGAACCGTCTATTCTGGCGTCGAGCCTACCGTGTCTATAATCTTCTTCTACTAGACAGCTTTGAGCCGGAGTTTTTTGACTTGTGGAAAAAAAAAAGAACCCTCCACCCGACAAACCCTTTTCTTCCTTTTCTTTTAGGGTCACAAACAGCTAAATGGGGATTGTTGTTATCAAAGGAAGAAATTCCCCAGTTTCATCTTGAAACTGCAAGTACCGTTCATTTGATTGATCAGGATAGGATACATTTGGATATCTACTCTATTTAGATAGATGATTAATTTATTGATTTGAGTAATTACTAATTATCGGTTGCGCCGCCTTGAACCTGCAAGTAGGCTCTGTTTCGTACTTCGCAGTTACAAGTAAATTAAATCTTATTGGTGAAACTTATTTTTTGTTTTGGGGTCATTTTCTCACTGTTAAAAGGTTTTTAAAGGGCTTTTAAACCCACTCCCTTCTTAATGATGTTAAGATAGATTCTCACCGTTTCTTTGAAAAGGGGTCGATTAGCATGAAGAGCAGTTCAAAACTAAGATAATTCAATTCTAAATTGAAACAGTGATAAAGATGAAGACAAGTACGTGGTATCATTGAGGTAAATAGGTGGATTTTTTCAGATTTTAACCAAGTTCTATAGTCGGTGCATGACTTCAATTCTCTAAAATAATCTTATATAAATTTCCAAAAATAATAGCCAGATATTATGTCAAATGATTACATCATATACTTATTTATATTCTTCCTATAGTAGTAGTTGATTGTTAAATAAAGAATATATCTGAAATTATTCAAATAACAATTTTTTTTAAAATTTGAATAATTATTGCATTAACCATAGCAAAACTACCTCAACATTACAATGAGTACAACTTAAGACAATTACAAGCAAAAGTTACAACTAAAGAGGTCACAAATTACAGAAATAAATAAGAGGCACTTGAAAAAAACATTATAAATTTCATCTAGTCTTCATTTTTAAGGATATATCATGTTGATTAGATTTAGCTAACATAAGGGCTCAAATCCCATTAACAATGTGCTTAGATATATTTGTTTTACTTCCTCATTCCTATAGATCCTCTTGTTTCTTTCCTTTCATATAAAATATATCATGGTCGTGAAAGCAGTTTTGTATATAGGGGCATCTTGCGGTCTCAAATTGGCAGTATAAATGATCCAATTAAGAGAAGATAACCAGTCATAACTAACACAAGCATTAGATAACAAATGCAAAACTCTGCTCCATACTACTTTAGAGAAACTGCATTGAAAGAATAAGCGTTCTCTATCTTCTTCCAACTCTTTACAAAGAACACAAATAGGGTCATAAGATCCAAACCATCTGTTTTTAGTATGAATCATACTTCTTATAACTAGCCAAGTGAAAACAGAGGCCTTATGATTGAGAGAACATTTCCAAAGGAGATTAAACCAAGGGATATACCCTAAACTTTCCTGTAAAGCCTTATAACAAGACTTATTAGTGAATTTACCTGAGGCATTTATGACCCAAGTTACTGAATCCTGTTTGTCTATATTTGTGATCTGAGGGAGAAATTCAATTAGTTAGTAGAATCCTCTAAAATTGCCCTCCTAACGCCCTTGATTCATCAAGATGGAGGCTTTAGAGTGAAGAGGAATCTTATTCATAAGTCTGGACAATTCAGACCTCTGAATTAGAGGACTATATGTTGTCCAATTATTAAACCATACCCAGATAGAATCTCCATTGCCTAAAACATGCTTTATCAAAGGAAATAAAACCTGTCTCAAATTCAACAATTACAAGAAAAACCAAGAATACTCCTTCAAGGTATTCTATTTACTATTTTTTTTCTTCAAAATTGAACTAAATTCATTTATATGCTTTATAAGAGCAATAACAAAGTCTTATTATAGAGCTGTGCAAATACAAGTTATGACAAAAACACACCAAACTTTTATAACCTATCATCGCTTAACTTTGTTAGAAACAATATGATAAATTATTCCAAATTCCATCTTTTTTCAAATGAGTAACTCAGGCTTTCAATAGGTTCGTGAGCAACAAGGATTTCTCTAATCTAGTTGTAGATCTTATGAGCAAGAGTATATTTCTCTATTTTGTGATTTCTAAATAGTCTTTGATTCCTTTCACTGTAAGTCATGTACACTGAGCAGTTCAGGCTTAGGTTAAGACATTTTTGGTCTTTTCTCATTCTTTTGTATTGTTTCTCAACAAACATTAGACTGTTATCCCAATCAATGAATGGACAAATGAGGTTCATATTGTGCTGCATTCTAGTCCAAATGGTGGTTGTGTAACTGCACTAAAAAATAAATGATTTGTAGTTTTAGATTCAAGACAATATAGGGTACAAAGCTAGTCAGTTCCCTCTATTCTATCTTTAGTTTTTAATCTCCTTCTAGCAACTAGTCAAGTAACAAAAAAAGCTTTGGGTGTCAATGAGCTGTCTCAAACAATGTTGAATGGTTGAAATTTTAGGTCTAAGTGCTTTTAAACAGGAGGAGTTAGTAAATTCACCATTGCTAGTATTTGTCCAGATTGCTTTATCCTTCCTTTTGGGGGTTAGGAATATAACTAGGGAATTGGTTCTGCAATCTATCAGGACCTTTGTCAGTTGTTGACTAAGTATTTTGTTAAATGACTTTCATAAATCGAGCCTAAATTGGAATCCCAGTTAAAAGTGTCGAATTCTAGCAAAATATTTAATGATATTTTTTATTTTAGTACATGTTAGTATTATTTTTAATATTTTATATCTTTAAATTTTGTGTATAAACTTTTTATATATTTTCTTGTAAAAAAATTGATGAAAATGACTAGTGAAAGAATTCTCCTCTCTCCTTATAATGTTTGACTTTATTCATTACATTTTGATCACTTATACTTACAACTTTTTCATAGTTACCTATAATATGGCTTTTTCAATTGTTCTTATCTCTTTTACATGTGTTTATGTCTCCCCAATCTTCCTTCTTTTATTAGAAATTGCCTATGCGAATTTGAAAATTATTATACACGATTGTCAATTACTAAACTCATTTTCACTCTACTTGATTTCCTTGTTCAACTTATTTTTGCTTATCTATCTTATATCTTTTTTTCCTCCTTATGCATTCTTGTCCTTACATTTTCTCTTTTCATTGTTTTCTTGGATATATTTTCCTGCCTTACCTATTAAGGAACTATTTTTCAACTTTTCAATAGCTCCATTATCCTCTTTCTTAAAATAGATGGAATTTCAACTTTTAAGCTCACATTTTCCTCCTCTCTCAAAAGGTCTCTAAAACTTCTCCACTAGTTAAGGTATAGAAAACATCCCTTAGGTAATTGACCTGATAAAGGTATCCTTAGTTGAACCTATCTTTTTATTTTAGGTATGAAATAATGGCTCAACCTTTCAGCTAATAGTTTTTAGATTAGTTTATATATGGAGTTACAACATGTTATAGGACGAAAATATTTAATTGTAACCTATTGATGTCCCATAGGAATAAGCAGATGAATGTTCTGTTTATCTCTTTCAGAACCTCTTTTTCAAAAATTTTCTATTACTTCTAAGATCATTATTCCAGTAAGATTCTAAGTCTTTTGGTAAAATAAGATGCTCATTGTATCAAGTCCTTGAGCCTTTAGGAGGATTAAGAATTTTAAAGCGATCTTTATTTCTTGTCTAGATATAGGTTTAGACAGTATCTCAATCTCATCAAGAGAGAATTAGTCTTAAATTAACTCCTTGAAAAAAAGATACGAGGAAATATATAACATGGAGTGCCCAAAATGATGTTGAAATAGGCTTCCACATCCAATTTTAAGTCTTATTAAGATGTAAGTAGTCGATCATCCTTTGGAATGGAAATTATCTTATTTGTTGAGTTCTTTGAAATTACTCTCCTATGAAAGTAGGAGGATTTCCTATCCCCTTTTGTTACCCACATCTCTCTTAACCTTTGCTTCATTATGGAAAATTCAAGTTCTAAAGCTTGACAATACTTTTGAAGAGCCTATTTTTCAAGAGCTTAATAAATAGGATTAGTAGAGTTAACATATAGGTCATATTTTTACCTTATTTAAAAGTTGTTTAGTCGCACATAAAGCTCGATAAGTGCTGCCAAATCTCTCTTTGTTAAGGATCTTAAGCTTCTCCTTAATAATTTGAACCTTCCTCATTTATATGAATTGCTTGGTGCCTTCCACTATTCCACCGATTCCCCTGTTCAGAGCTAGATCAAAGCCAGTTATGTCATATAAGAAGTTTTTGAATCTAAAAGGGAATATTTTAGGTTTGCTCATATATGAGATGTGAGTGAATGATCAGAACAGTTTATGTTAGGGAATATTGTGAGTGAATTAAGGAATGGTTGGAACCATTATAAGTTTCCTATACTCTTGTCTAGTTTATTTCTAAAAATCAACTCCTTCTCTGTTTGTTGGACCAAGTGTAAAAACTGCCTCTGAAAGGAAAGCCCTCCATATGAATTTCTTTTATGCATTTTTTGACGTCACTATAATAATTCTTCAAACAATTATTTGCTTCTACATCTTCAGGATGCAATATGAAGTTAAAAGAACCTAATATGATCTACAAGAGTTGGATGGTTGAGGATAAATCTTTTAGTTTGCTCTAGAGATCTTTCCTTTGGAATACATGACTAATTAAGAAGTCAACCATATACCATTTTTCAAACATATAACTTTTATGCAATTTTGGTCATTATAATCTTACTGTCTTCCATTTGTACTAAACGAGTCTTAAAATATATTCAACATATAAAAAATTAGTTGTCAATATTATGTTTTTCTAAGACTTAAAAGTAAAGTAATTTTTCATCCCAACTAAATTTTAAATATCTTTTAAATTAGTTAAAAATAAAAGTACAAATACATATGATCTTTTTAGTAGTTTTTCAGTTATAATATCCATAAAAATAGATATGAAAGAGGTGTAACACGTAGGATATACCTTATTACATGTTCTAGATAGTTCATGAAAGGGTTAAAAACGAAGAAAATGCAAAATAGTTGATTTCGATTCCATTTGAACTTCCGAAGTAGTTTTCGAGGCCAAGAATGAGCTCCAATATCTTGGGACCTTTACGGAAAACATTCACCGACACGCGGTTAATGTCTTTCTACAGTTTTCTCAAGATGTAAGCGCTCTTAACGGGTCAGAGGATCCTATGCTTACGAATGATATGAGCAACTACATGAGACCTTAACCTTTATATATAGCTTCTATATCGGGCTTCCCCCATCACAAGCTTAATATGGGTCCGGTCTACACTAATCGAGATCTATTTTTTCCCCAAATTTTGACTAATTTAGATCATTTATTGGGTCACTTTATTACCTTATCTGGATCAAATTACGTAACTTAACCGATAAGTTATTGAAAATTCGAAAATATAATTAATAGTTGTCCAAATTTATGAGGAAGGACAAAATTGTCTAACACTCTCCCCCTTATACAAGTATTAATTGTAGTTTTGACTTGAGTTTAAAAAAGTTTAAAAATAGGTTAAATCACGCTATTGTATTGGTACCAAATTTTAAAAATTAAAAACATTTGATCCCAAGGTAATGAAAGTCCAACATTTTGTCCTACAAGGCTTTCGATACTGAAAAATATCAAACACATGTGTCATATGCAACACAGGTCCAATGTAATCACTAATATCTAATACCTCACTAATATGAATGAGAAAATAGAGTGTGGCAAATTCAGATGATACTTGTATGATCTAAAATATATCATCTTCACTTGTAGGTCTTGATTTCTCCAACTTTATGCTAAACTGCATATGCTAAATTGCAGCAGAGAAATCCTATTTTTTATCACCAAACACTAAACAACATTAAAGAAAACTTCTTTTCTCTCATTGAATGCTAAACAACATTAGAGAAAACTTTTATGCCAAACTGCATTTGATAACACCTTTATGAGATTGAAAATTTATACCCCCTATGTCATGTTAAATTTATAGATGTCCATACTAAACTGTATGTGTCAAAATGACATAAGCTCAGGGTCAATCTTTATATATGCCCAATGGCCTTTAAAACGCTTAAGATCAACATAAACCTTAAGTCTTTCATATGTATTGTAACTATACACAAGAACAGAGATTACTGAGGATAAAAAGATGATCATCTATATTAATAAATAATCAAAATGTCATAATACATCAAAATGTACAAACTTTTAAGGAGCAAAAATAATGATCCCTAACTATTGTTGTTAAAGGACTTTAGCATGTCCATATTGGATACATGTTTAACAAACATTAGTGGACGAAGTCCTTTAGTCAATGGATCAGCTAACATCTCCTCAGTCTTGATGTGCTCCACTTCAATGTCACCCTTCTGAATTAACTCCTTTATGGTCAAGTACTTGACCTCTAAATGCTTAGACCCTGTGATATTCTTGTTGTTGTTACTGAACAACACTGCAGCAAGATTACCATAATATAACCGAATGGGTCTAGCTATCAAATCTACTACAAACAACTCATAAATCAAGTTTTTGAGCCAAACTGCCTGTGTAGTAGCTCCATAACATGCAAACTCTGCATGCATGGTCGAGGAAGTTACCAGTGTCTGCTTGACACTCTTCCATGATACTGCACCATCTGTTAACATAAAAATATACCCTGAAGTGAATTTTTGATCATCCAGACACATAACAAAATTAGAGTTTGTATACCCTGTGAGGTTTAAATCGCTAACTTTCCTGTATGCCAACATATAATCCTTGGTACCATTTAGGTATTTCAATACTCGCTTAGCTGCATTCCAATGGTCTACACGTGGGTTAGCCAGGTATCGACCAGCAGTCCAACAACAAATGTAATGTTCGGTCTAGTGCACACTTGGGCATACATCAGGCTACCAACTGCACTAGAGTACAGGACATTCCTCATAGCCTCTCTCTCAACTTCATTCTTTGGACACTATGTCAAAGATAATCTCTCACCATGGGAGATAGATGCTACAACAGGTTTACAGTCAGTCATATTAAACCTTTGTAGCACTCGCTCAATGTATGTTCTTTGTGAGAGGCTTAATGAGTGTTAAGATCTGTCTCCATGAATCTATATATCGAGGACAAAAGATGCTTCACCTAAATCCTTCATGTCAAAGTGTTTGGCCAAAAGTTGCTTTACCTCATGCAACTTGGTCAAATCACTTGACCAAGCAAGATATCATTCACGTATAATTTGAAAGATAACCTTGCTCCCCCTGACCTTATAGTATAAGCATCTTTCAACTTTGTTTTTCACAAAGCTGAATGAGGTCAAAACCTCATCAAACTTTAGGTACCATTGTCTGAAAGCTTGTTTTTAGATTGTATATTGATTTAGTCAATTTACAAACTTTGTCAGTTGCATCTTGATCCTGAAGCCCTTCAGGTTGCTCCATATAGACCTCCTCATAAAGGTCACCATTTAGGAAAGCGGTATTAACGTCTATCTAATGTAGTTCCATGTCATAATGAGCTACTATTACCATAATAACTCTAAATGCATCATTCGAGGATACAGGAGAGAACATAACATTAAAGCCAACTTCTTCTCTCTGAGTGAATCCTTGGCAACCAAATGCGCCTTAAACAACTTAACTTGACCCTATGTGTCCTTTTTGGTCTTAAATAGCCACTTGCAACTGACAGGTCTACAATGTGGAGGTAAATCGACAAGCTCCCATACCTTATTATACCTTGCATCTCATCCTTCATCGCTTTCCACCACATATCTGTATGGGGTCTAGAAATGACTTCTGTAAAAGTAACTGGATCCACAACATATCCAATATCATAATCTTGCTCACCCAAATAGACTATATAATCTGGTAAGATAGTAGGTCGTCTCTCTCTAGTAGATCTGCACAACTGCATATGTATATTGGTAACTCAGAAATTTGTTCCTTAACAGGCAAAGGTTCCTATGCCTATATAGGCATGGTACTTAGACCTTCATCCACCGGACCTGACTATATGAGAAGTAGAAACGAAATAATCGTAGTATCCATCTTATTATCTCCTGGAGGGTGTAAGGATCCTCCCTTATCATGGATATCGTATTCTAGAAATTTAGCCATCTACGACTCAACTATTTTGGTACCTCCTTCTCTACAGTGAAATCTGTAGTCCTTAGAGTGGTTGGGATAACTTACCAAATGAGATTGCAATATGCTCTTATAAGAATTATATAACCTTACCTCAGCAGGGCAACCCTATATCTATATAGGGACCACTAATGTCTTGGATACTGACTTATTTGGGACTCTATTTAAGATATACAAAGTCGTCTTGATGGTTTCGGCCCAAAGGTATTCAGTTAGGTTACTCTTGCTCTGCATTGACCTCATCATGTCCTTTAGGGTACGATTATACCTTTCGGCCACACCATTTTACTCGGGACTACTTGGCGTAGTAAACTGAGCCTCTATTCTAACTAATTCCAAATACCTAGCAAACGACCCTTTTTTTGTCCTACAACTCTATGTCTGCCATAGTATTCCTCTCCCCTGTCAAATCTAATAATCATTATTGATTTTTCCAACTGGTTCTCAACCTTAGTCTTAAAGATATTGAACTTATCAAGAACTTCAGACTTTTCCTTAAGTAAGAACACGTAACCATTGTATGAATAATCGTCTATAAACGTCAGAAAATATCCAGCATTGCATAATGTGACTATATAGGGACCACTGACGTCTATATATATGAGGTCCAATAAACTAGAAGCACGAGTTGACCCTTTTTTCTTTATCTTAGTCAACTTACCCCTATAACAATCGCTATATATTTCCAGATCACTGAAGTCTAGAGTTGGGAGAATGTTATCCTTTATCAATCTCTCAACCCTCTCCCTGGAAATGTGGCCAAGATGTGTATGTCACAACATGTACAATGTTACCTTTATGAAGGCTCTCTTTCTAGTAATAGGTTAGGCAACATAAGGAGAGACATATATTTTGTTAGGAGTAAGACATATTCTATATAATTTGTAGGATAAGAAAGCAGTTCCAATATATCTTGTATTGATAGAAATATTTACAATCGAAGTATCAAATACAAAACTATAGCCCTCTTTATCCAAAACTGATATAGAGATCAAGTTTTGTCTAAAAGACAATATATAAAATGTTTCTCGTAAAACTAATACAAACCTCGTATCGAGGTTCAAACCTACATCTCCTACACACAAAACATCCACCTCCTCATTGTTATCAGATTCTCCTCTCTTTTAATCGACCTTCTCCTAGATTTGAACCCCTGCATTATGGAAACAACATGGCTAGAAGCTCCATTATCTAACCACCAAAAACTTGATGTGGTTATAGCTACATTGGATTCATGAATCGTATAGGCCAAGGAGTTACCTGACAATTCAAGTTTAACTTTCTACAACTTGTGCTTCTCGTAATCGACCTTCCTATGCCCCTTCTTCTTACAAAAGAAGCACCTCATACCCTTGAGTTCATATGACCCCTTAGCAATGCTGGACTATCTAATCTGAATCTTCGAAGAGGGTTTGAGTTTCTTAAGCTTACCCTTAGGCTATTGGGGCTTAGCCTTCCCCTTGTCTTTGTCCGCTGCAAACATGGCTCTATGAGGAGAACTCTTAATCTTCTCCTCCATTGCAACACACTGGAAAATCAAGGCATTGATGTCCCTAGCCTCATCTTGAGAGATGTAAGAGGTAGCCGACATCTCAAAATCTCGAAGGAGAGAATTTAGTGTTTGATGCACTATGAGGTTATCCGGAATTGGTACATTAAGTGCCTTCAGCCTAGTTTGAAGGTGAACTATCCTGATAATGTACTCTCGAATACCTCCTTCTCTTGCATACTTCATGAAGAATCGCTCCTTAATCAAAGTGCTCTGCTCAACATGAGAAGACACCTTGTATCTCTAGAAAACGTCATCCATAAAATCCTTCGCTATGGTCGTATCCAATAATCCACTCAGCAGATGATTTGGGATCGACCTCTTAATGGTCAAATAGCACACCTATTTGACCGTTCTCATATCACCATAGCTGCTTTATTAGGTTCTAAGCTGATATCAGTAAGTGGAGAAGGTCTCTCGATGTGTATTGCCATACTGACGTCAGCCATCTTTAGGGCAAACTCCACATCCTTCTTCCACATCTTAAATTGAAACCATTTGAGGTCTCAATCACGACATCATTGTTGTTTACATAAAAGGTAACTGCAAGATAGAAAAGACAATGTAAAAATTAGTTTAAATTCAGGATAATAGTGATAATAATATATATACAAAGAATCCGATCGCACATATTATGAAACACCTGTGGACTGAATACATAATATATGCAATTAGACCACCACATAAAAGCGATCAGAGTACAAACCATCAAACTCTCATGATACTACCACCTGTGGGTTAGTAGATCATTCAAGCAATAGCTTTCCTCTATCTAATGCTTTTATGTACATCTTAAAATCTCACATAAGGTCAACACCTGTGGGCAAAATAACCAAACATGAGACTAGAAACATCCCTCAACATGCACGTTGTACAATCCAAATACTGACTTAAAAGGCCATTGTGGTAACTGCAATCTTACCAGTACCCAAATAGACCACAAACATAAGGGATAAATCTTTATGTCATCCTCACATTCTATATGGGCATAATGTATGTGAAAATCAGTTATAAATGCCAAGAAAACCAAATGCACAGTTAAATTATCACATACTAGTACGGAAAACATTGTCTTTAAACTTTATTTGAAACTTTTATTTAAAAATTCTCAAAGAGAGTGACTATCGTACTTTCCTGAATACTGAACCTACCACACGAGACACGAAACCTTAAGTGTCTCCTTTATGTGCAGTTTGGAGCACAACAATGCGCTCAAAACCAGCTTAAAAGGCTTTAAAATCTTTTCCGAAAACTAATTACCAACGTAACAAATCCAAAAATTGAAAAATCTCTTTAAAAATTCCATTAACCTAGAAATTGACCTCAAAAGGACCTGAGGCACCCTTACAGGAATTCTGAAAATTTTCCTTGTTTTTAGGTGCTAACTTCAGCATCACTGTAACGCTAGCTGACGTCACCCTGTGAGTTGCCGTAGGGTGCGCGTTTGCTGCATGTCCGCCTGGCGTGTGTCCCGCACGCACCGCCCAAGTGCATACGCCCCTCCACTATATAGCGCATGCACTACATGCGTGACACGTGTCCTCATCCCATCCGTCCATGCCCATCCCTCGCCCGCGGGGTATTGCATGAGGCTTGTGCGTTGCACACGCCACATGCATCCATCACCCCGTGGAGTCACGTGGGTGGACAAGTTGACACGTGCAATGCACGTGCAAACCTTAACCACCCAATGGCGATACTGTAGCACCGGCGCTATCGCCCTCTACAGAGGAGGGCGATTTTCGGTGATCCTGGAACCCATTTTTGCCCTTTTTGCCCCGTTTTTAACCAGTTTTTCATAGCTAGCCTTATGTATACCACTTTTATATAATCATATATGCAAAAAACAGAAAAAACGAATCAAAAAACAGATGAAAACCATAATGGATGAAAATTAAAAACCTTCATTTTCGACAACCCGATCATGCAACTGCTCTGATACCACGAGTAACATGTAGGATAGACCTTATTACGTGTTTCGGATCATTCATGAAAATGTTAAAAACGAAGGAAATGTAAAATACCTAATTTCGGTTCAATCTGGACTTCCGAAGCAATTTTCGAGGCTAAAATGAACTCCAATCTCCCGGGACCTTTATGGAAAATGCTTACGACACACAGTTAACGTCTTTCTATGCTTTTTTCAAAACGTAAGTGCTCTTAACGGGTCAGAGAATTTGTATGCTTACGAATAATATGAGCAACTGTAGAAGACCTTAACCTTTATATATACCTTTCATATCAGGCTTCTCTATCACAAGTTCGATATGAGTCCAATTCACACTAATTGGAATCTATTTTTCTCCTGAACTTTGACCCATTGATCTAGATCATTTATTGGGTCACTTTATTACCTTTATCTGGTTCAAATTACGTAACTTAACCGATAAGTTATTGAAAATCCAAAAATACAATTAATAGTTATCCAAATTTATAAGGAAGGACAAAATTATCTATCAAGGGGTATAAATGAAGTACTCGATATTCATAGTGAGATTGAGCTTTTGAATGTCCGGGTAGGGAAGAGATGGGCGGAAAAAAAAAAGGAATACTAAATGATAGTTAATTACGCGTAGGTTTCTGCAAATACTAAATAGTAAACAGAAAACTGAGTCGTCAACCGGCTTTTCACTTTGCCCAGCTCTTTACTCAAAAGAATTGGCGAATCACATAAAAGAGCCCCTGTGATATACTTGATTATTCATCTTAGCCCTGTGTTTTTAATTCGTTCACCTTAGCCCCTGTGTTTTTTATTCTCATTCAAGATGTCCCAATTGAGTATTTTCGGACAAATTTGCTCTTAATTATTAAAA
>JANIHZ010119079.1:0-14103 GCA_027478365.1 Erythroxylum rufum | reverse complement strand
ACCCATTAAACACCATATTAATTCCAACTTAATTCTAACACTTCATTCTAACTTCTAATTTCTAATTTCTATTCATATTTGCTAATTTGATGACTCAACTCTAAAAATAATGAAACAAATAAATCACTCAAAAAATTTTGGGGTCCAAAACTACTACTAGCTCAACTTCTCGAGCTCAATCATATTGGTTCGAATAGCGTAGAAAATGCAAAAAGGTACATTCAGGCAAGTGTATGGAGCTGAGAAAGTGTTTTTAGTGTGGAGAGTCAAGGCACATGAGGAGAGATTGTCCACAGCTAGCTTGGACTTCAACTTGAGAAGGAGATAGCTCGATGCAGCTAGTGAGACATAGAGGGGAGAAAGGGCAGGTGCTCAGTCTTCTAGATCCACACGGAGGACTAGTGTGGGTAGTAGTACATCTTTAGTAGGTCAGCAATGTCTTGCTTCACGAGCTCAAGCACGAGTTTATGCAATGACGGAGGAGGACGTTTGAGCCAATCTAGACACGATTACAGGTGAACATTTCTTTGTTATTGTATTGCCTATATTGTGATGCATGTTTTGCGTAGTACCAGGGTTGATTATTAGAGAGGTATCACGCCAGGGTTGATTGTTTTAATAAAGAGGTGGAGTTTGAACCTCAGGGTGGAGTCCTGATTAAATTTACTGGTGATCAACGGATGTTTCCAAGTTGTTTGATATTGGTGATCAAGGCTAAGAGGTTGATTCGTCAGGGATGCCAGGCACACCTCGCACATCTGATTGACACTTTGACATAAAGGGTAGAAATGGGAGATGTCCCTATTGTGTGTGAGTTCCCCGATGTCTTTCTGGAGGAGTTACCTAGATTGCCACCTGATCAAGAGTTTGATTTTACTATTGACTTGGTCTCGGGGACGACACCAATATCTATAACACCATATTGCATGACACCAATAGAATTTAAAGAGTTAAAAAATTCAATTACTAAAGTTATTGGATAAGGGCTTCATTAGACCAAGTCATTCACCATAGGGAGAACCAGTATTGTTTGTCAAAAAGAAGGATGGGACCCTCCATTTATGTGTTGATTATCGGAAGTTAAACAGGGTTACCATCAAGAATAAATATCCACTCCCTATGGTGTGGGTCAATGACTTGTTTGATCAGTTAAGAGGAGCTATAGTATTCTTAAAGATAGATATGAGGTCTGGGTACCATCAGTTGAAGATTGATAAGAAAGCTCTGCACAGGACTGCTTTTCGGACAAGGTATGGACACTAAGAATTTTTGGTGAATCCATTAGGATTGACAAATGCACCTGCAGTATTTATGGATTTCATGAACGGAGTGTTCCATCCTTATTTAGGTTAGTTTATCATATTCTTCAATTATGATCTTTTGATTTATTCTAAGGATGGAGAGGACCATGCTAGACATCTCCGGATTGTGCTTTCGCGAAAGATAGTTGTATGCGAAGTTCTCAAAGTGAGAATTTTGGCTGAGGGAGATAGGATTCCTTGGGTATGTGGTATAAGGGGAAGGTATTTTTGTAGACTCCAAGAAAGTGGAAGCTATACTTGAGTGGGAATAACCCAAGAAGGTGACAGAAGTCCGCAGCTTTTTGAGGTTAGCTGGTTATTATCAGAGATTTGTTGAGGGTTTCTCAGCCCCTTTGTCGAGGATTAGCAGAAAGGGGGTAAAATTTCAGTGGGATGATAAATGCAAGGCGAGTTTCCAAGAACTGAAGAGGCGATTGACTTCTGTGCCAGTGTTCGCTCTACCTACCCAACGGGTTGGGTATGAGGTGTACAGTGATGCCAGTCGCCAAGTACTTGGCTTTGTACTTCTATAGGCCGGGTGAGTAATCGCATATGCTTCTAGACAAATGAATAAGCATGGCCTAAATTATCCTACATATGATTTGGAGCTTGCAGCGATAGTATTTGCACTCAAGATTTGGAGATGCTATCTTTATGGTGAGACTTATCGTATATACATCGACCATAAGAGTCTAAAGTACCTAATGACACATAAGGAGCTAAACCTCAGACAAAGGAGATGGTTGGAATTGATTAAGGATTATGACCTAATGATTGACTATCACTCAGGAAAAGCAAATGTGGTAGATGATGCACTAAGTCGTATGTCCTGTTAGGTAGTAAATGTTAAGTAAAATCCTTACATCACACATTTGATGAGTACGAGGAGCCTTGGGGTTAGACTCTCAGTGGCAGAGGATGGTGGAAAATTGCTAGCATGGATTGAAGTTTGGTCGACATTATTTGATGAGATCAGGAGATTGTAGGCCAATGATCTCGAGTTAAGAGTCGTTCGGGAGAAATTGTCATATGAAGAGAGTGAGGGGTTCTGACTGAGAGAAGCTCATAATTCGGCTTATGCTATACATCCTGGTAGCACCAAGATGTATCGAACTCTTAGGAAGAGTTATTGGTGGCCAGGGATAAAGAGAGAGATAGCAGAATTTGTGGCTAGATGCCTTCCCTACTAGCAGCTATGTTACAGTATTTGCCTCTTCCAGAATGGAATATGGAGCATGTGATAATGGATTTTGTAGTTGGACTACCTTATACATCGAAAGGTCATGATGCTATTTGGGTTATAGTGGACAGATTGACGAAGTATGCTCATTTTCTGCCTACCCACACAACCTATTCATTGGAGAGGTTGGCAAAGCTATATATCGATGAGATTGTGAAGCTGCACGGGGTGCCAGTTTCTATAATATCAGATAGGGATCTGAGATTCAGCTTATGATTTTGGCCTAAATTCTAGGAATCTTTGGGGCTAAACTAAAGATTAGTACTACCTTCCGCCCCCAGACTAATGGTCAATCAGAGAGGACCATTCAGACACTGGAGGACATGCTGAGAGCATGTGTGATGGAATTCTAAGGGAATTGGGACTGACATTTGCCTTTGATAGAGTTTGCTTATAATAATGGTTATCAGACAAGTATTGGTATGCCACTATATGAAGCACTTTATGGGAGAAAGTGCAGGAAACCTTTATGTTGGGATGAGGTTGGTACAACCAAAGTCGAAGGAGCTGAATTGATAGAAGTTACCACTCAGAAAGTAAAAGTCATTCACGAGAAGATGAAAGTCACCCAGGATCGTCAAAAGAGTTACGCGGATAAGAGGTGATGACCATTAGAGTTTGTAATTGGTGATATGGTTTTCCTTCGGATGTCACCATGGAAAGGTATTATTTGATTTCAGAGCCGAGGGAAGCTGAACCGTCGATATATCGGACCTTTCTATATCCTGGAGGGATTGTGACGTATCCATTGGAATTACCACCAAAATTGGATAGGATCCATAATGTGTTCCATGTCTCGATGCTTAAAAAGTACACACCATATCCCTCGCATGTTTTAGAGACACCTCCAATAGAGCTGAGAGAAGACCTGAGTTTTGAGGTGAAACCAGCCTAGATTTTGGATCGACAGATAAAGAGGTTACGCAGCAAGGAGGTTCCCACGATCAAAGTTCTTTGGAAGAGCGACAGGGTCGAGGAGATGACATGGGAGCCTAAGGAAACTATAAGACGTCAGTACCCCCATTTATTTGTATCCTCGAACTAGGAGTTTCGAGGACGAAACTCTCTTGAAGGGGGGAGGACTTATAATGCCGGATTCTCTTAGCCCTTTTATATTGGTCTGTACTTGGAGATACTACTTTATATTAATATATTCATGGTAGTATATGAGTTCAAAGATGCATTTAAATCCTTTTGGATATATATGTTAGTGATTTATAATGTTATATGCCCTTACATGAACTTAGAGTTCATCAGTATGCGAAATTTTAGAGATTTCTGACATATAAGCCTCTAAATGTGTAAAACTGAGTCCATTGGATGAATATGACCTTGGTGGCTGAGTTAAATGCGTTCTAATGCCTTAGAGGTGATTAGACATGATTTATAGACTTATTGGACATTTAGAAAGCTTAATTAGAAAAGTTGATGTACATAAGGGCTTATTTGCCAGGACTTAATTGTAATTTTTCAATTCTTGGAGGATCAATATGTAATTTTATAAAGTTAAGAGACTTAATTATTATTTTCAAAAGTCCGGGGACCAAAAATAAGTAAAAGTTTTGGTCGTTCCCAAATTTTATGTTTAATTGCAAATTTAGGAAAAGTTTGGAGGGTATAATGGTAATTTCACATAAGCTAAGGGCAAAAAGGTAATTTCACCATATTTGGTCAAATAAGAGTCAATATTCTAGACCTTCTTCATGTATGGCCGTGTACCCCACCATTAAAGACTAGAAACATTTTGGTTTAATTGAAAGAAAGGAGAAGAAAGGATAAGAGAGGAGGAGAACCAATTCGGCCATCACTAAAATTCTACCATTCTTTTTTATTCTCCAACCCAAATCAAGGTGCTCTAAATTAATTTGAGATCAAGGAACTCAAATATATCATTATATTTGAGAAATTCTCAAAGGGTTTTAAGATATCACCAAAGTAAAGTTTAGGTAAAATTTGTCTCATCTCTCTCTACATTATGATTTTGAGTTTGGTGTTAACATATGTTGTTCTCCGTGCTTGAATATGCATGAAACATGATCTAGATGAATGAAATGAGCCATGGAGAATTCCCTTTAAGCCAA
Organism: Erythroxylum rufum; assembly: GCA_027478365.1. Lineage (NCBI taxonomy): Eukaryota > Viridiplantae > Streptophyta > Magnoliopsida > Malpighiales > Erythroxylaceae > Erythroxylum > Erythroxylum rufum. The sequence continues at coordinate 9,481 of JANIHZ010119079.1, read as the reverse complement.
AACCGAAATGCTCTCCTTTTGGTGAAAGTTTGTGAATTTATGAATATCTTTTGAAATTGATGGTTTAAATGAATTCTATGTGTTAATTGTATATGTATAATGTGAATTGATGATGAAAAATGAAGAAGATGTATATTGGATAAGGTTGGTCGAAATGATGGGAGAAGAAAAGGACTAATGTAATGAGTTGTATAATTATGATGAGTATGGCTTAAATGAAGGGAATTGGATTGAATGGAGTGATGAAATGTGTTGTTGTTTGGAACTGTTTGTTATAGGAGCATGAATTACTATGATAAAGTCTTGAAGATATGACTTAAAAGTCATTCACAGTAGGTATTTGATAAAATGACAAAGTGAAATTGGGTTAGGATTTAAGGATTCGTAATGATATGCATTGAAAAGCGGCTTTCATGTTTACTTAGAGTAAACTTGAATTTTTGCTTAGATTGATGAGTAATGGCCTAATATGCTTTGATAAAAATTTTCTTAATTATGTTTTTAAACGAGTAAGTATTGAATTAAAGGCATTAAATGCCTTGGAAAATGTAAAAGAAAAGTTAATGTGAATAGTAAGGAAGTAACCATGTGAGAAGCTTAATGGTCGAATCCTACAGTTTAAAGATAGTGATATTTTGTTCTATACACTTATGTGATGGTGTATAAATATGAAATACATGTTTGAGTAGTAAATACATTGTATATTTTTATGTATAAAGGCTTAGGAGCTGTGAATTAAGGAGCTCATATCGAGGATTGTTGAAGTCAAGGGAGTGTACACCTTCTTTTGAGGTGAGTTGGAGAAATCATATATCTCAAATGGGATTAAGACATCCCAAGACATGCATGATGACTTGTATGTGAATGTTGAACCTAGGTAATGCATAGTAGAATTAAATCTCAAATGGATGCTATTATAAATACTCTCAAATGGATGCTATTATACTTGTGTATTTAATAAACGACATTGTTTTGAATAATTCTTTGCACTTGGAGTGCAATTGATGTTTTTATTATGTATTTTAAGAAATGATATTGTTTTCAACAGACCTGCACTTGAAGTGCAAAAGATAATGTTTTATTTTCTGAAACTACATTTTTGAACAACTTTGCACTTGAAGTTCAAAAGATGACTTTTATTGCATGAAATAATGTTTTGGAATTTACATATGCATAATCGAGTCATGTATGCTATGTGTTGGTATTCTCTTTTAACTTAGAGTCATGGCAAGGTTCCATTTTATCAATTGGACCAATAAATAAAAGCATGGTGCCTTACTTGATTTTTATACTTAATATTTGTATATGATTTTTGTGATTGGTGAGGCAACGATTGGCCAATCGTGTGCTAGGCATGATAGATTAAGCGACCCCTATAAAATTGACACTGGTACATAAAAGTCAAGTCCCCGTATCGACACCTTCTATGGGACTTGCGAGCGATTCCACACCTAGGGTCTGGACACCGACGAGGTCATCACCTACAGTTATGACACTCTTGTCGACTTTAATTCAGACTCACCATAGATGAAAGTCGAGACAACACTAGGAATCGGTGGGTGTGCACATTAGTTTGGCCGACTAGTGGTGACACACATGATTGTTTTGGCTTATTATGAGATTTGTTTTCTAACGAGATTTAATCCATACATGTGATGTTTTTCTGCTTTTGTGTACTAGAACTAGAACTTATGTTCACTAGATGAGTGATTAATAGGCTAGTCCTATGTGGTTTCTAACCAATATACGTTGAGTCATAGGCTAGGCCTATGTATTTCTATGTCATGTATGTTCACTTCATTGGTTATCTATACCGTCTTGGTGTGTATCAAGTTTTATTTGCAATATAAGTTTTTCTAGCTCACTGAGTACATAGTGTACTCACCCCCTCCGCTTTCCAACCATGCAGGTTAATTTAGTGAGTTTGAGACTCTGAGTGGATCGTGTGCTCTTTTGCCATTTTTGGGACATTATCGCACGTGGGTAGTATCTGTTTTGTAGTTTTGTTGCATAGTGGCTCAACTGTTTTTATTAGGTTGGTTATGTTGATATGCTTTATGATTTTATAAATTAACTCTAGATTGTCTTGTTGTTTGTAAAAGACCTTATGGATGAACTTTTGGTAATGATATTGAGATTTGTTTTTAAGTGAACTTAAAAGTCCAGAAGTTACAGTAGAATTTTAATGTGAATATAGAAGTGCGTTTAAAACTGATTTGTAGGTGTTTTGGTTGAGTTTTGGGATTTTTAAAATATAGCCGTTGTGCTGCCCAAATGTTTTCAAAAAAGATATTCAGTTAGCCTTGCATAGTCAAATTAAAGGTACGGTGAGTGTCCTTAGCCCGGGTATATGAAAAACTCCAATTGGTAGACAAACTCCAATTACCAATATATGAAAAACTCATTATATATTATAAACCCAGAATTGCTCTGATAGAAAAACAGTCAAATAGTTATGGTCTGGTTTATGGTATTGATGGGTTTATTACTATCATTGGAGTGAGTTGCAAGTAGTTGTTGGTGGTTGGAAATTCATTATTGGAGAAACTTCAGGCAGAACATCTTGTTTAGTAGTTGGGGTGGGAAGGGCGATTGGGCTTTGGAGGTTACAATGGCAACTTCATACAGCAATGATGCGGCTTCCTGTGGTCAGCAGCAGGTAGTGCGAATAAGCTTAAGGAGAGGGCATTATTATTGGTGCAATAGTAGGAAACACAGGAGAGGAGCGAGTGACATCAGAATTTCCTCTAACGACGACGACGATAACTTGTTTTTTAGGGTTTCTTCATTATGAAGTTTAAGGTTCCCTAATCAGAAGCTGAGGGGTTGTTTGGTGGTGTGGTTAGTCTTATTCTATGTATGAATAGGCATTATTTGATTTTGAGGATAAGCTTATTCTAAGACTATCCAAACACCTAAGGATATGCTTAGGTCCTGTGTCATGGACTTTAAGGGAAGTTAGGACATACATCTATTATTAATAAAGTTCACGTACAATAATAGTTATTAGGCTGACAGTGGCATGACCCCTTATGAGGCACTTTATGGAAGAAAATGCAGAACTCTAGTATGTTAGGATGAGGTCGGTGAAAGGAAACTGATAGTCTGGAACTTGTACAGACAGGTGACAATAGATAAAATTCAAGTTATTCGGGATAGATTAAAGATAGCCCAGGATAGGTAAAAAATGTTATGCAGATAATCACTGTAAGGATTTTGAATTTGAAATTGGAAATAGATTATTTCTAAAGATTTCCGTTGGAAAGCTGTAGTTAGGTTTGACAAAACTCGATAAGATAAGTCCTCGTTACCAGATGAGCTCGCGAGGATTCACAACATCTTCCATGTATCTATGCTTCGCAAGTACCTAGCGGACCCTTCACACATAATCACATAACAACTGGTGAACTTAAAGGAAGATGTGACTTTTGAGGAGGAACCAATACAAATCCTCAACCGTAGAGAACAAGTTCTGCTTAATAAGATCATTCCTTTGGTTAAGATTCTGTGGATAAATCACGCGATAGAGGAAGCTAGATAAGAGCTTGAGCAACAGATGCGTACATTGCATACCTGTTTAAAATAGGTGGGGATGCAATTTACGCATTACATCCCCACCTGTTTTAAACAGGTATGCTTGGTTAAATTTTGAGGAAGAAATTTTTATAAGGTGGGGTGATTATAAAACCCCAAACTTTTCTTTCATTTAATATAAATTTTTATTTTCAATGAATAGTATTTCTAGATGAATAGTGAATTTGGGTGAATAGTATTTATGCTTGAATAGTGATTTTTGGGAGGACCAAACCCCGAAAAATTGAAAATATTCAGAATAGGTATTAGAGTCTAATGATACTAAAACGAATCGAAAATAAGTCTAATTAGATGGATTTTAAGAGTTTCGCAAGTTTAGGATTAAAATGCCCTTTTTAGAAAATAACGGATATTGATGATTTTAAAACTATATGATTTTTTCTAAAGCATCCAATCAATACTTATTGACCCTAATTAGGGTATTTCATGGTCAATTTGATGACAAGACAATTGTGAAAATATTTTTGGAATTTAATTCAGTTAGTTGGTGATTAAATTCATTAAAGAACAATTTTGTCTTTTTCTATAAAATGGAATTAGTGGATTAATGAATCATACTTAATGACCAATTAGAGGATTCTTAAAGGTTAAGAATCATTAATTACATGGTGATGAGTCATTAGAGATGACCAATGAGAAAATGACATGTGTAATGCACTAAATGAGTATAAAAAGAAAAATTTAGTCATGAAGTGTTTCATTTTGGTGTGTTAATCGTGAGAGTGAAAAAGAAAAGGAAAAGAAAAGAAACTAAGGTGAGATTTTGGCGAAGGAGAAGGTGAAGAAGAAGGCAACTAGTTTTAATGGATTGTGAGTATGATTTGGAGAATTTTTGATCATGTCTAAGTGCTTATCAATTACCCAAGAGGTTGAAAGAAAAAGTAGTAAGTTTTCTTAGCTTAAGCTACTAGGTTTGTTGGGTTTTGAATGGGATGGATTTATTTATAATAAATTGTGTTTTTGACTTGTTATGGAGATAATAAGCTTGGAAGCATTGAAGAGTTTGAAAACATGAAAGCAAGAAAGTAAACCAAGAGATCAAGCTTGAAAGAATTGGTCAAGATTAGGGTTTTGTAATTAAAAATTGGTTTGATATCATTTTATGTGTTTGGACTTCAATTCATAGATGTAGGAAGCTAATTAGTGTCTTAAAAGTAAAAATAAAATTGATTGGTGGCTTAGATGATGAATTTAGACTACATGAAGTTTATGTAAGTTTTAGAATTATTTTGGTCAAGTGGATGGGGATGATATTATGTGAATTAAATAATGTTATATGTTTTAAAACTTGAATTTGTGATATGATATGTTAAGAAAATGGAAGGATAATTGATGTGTATCAATTTGGCCAAACTAGTAAATTGTTGAAAAAATTGTAATTTTTAGTTTGATGTGTTTAGCTTATTCTTGGCATGGATCTTAGGTGAACTGTGGGCTTATTCTTGGCATAGATCTTAGGTGAACTATGTAGAAAAATTAGAAAGAAAATGAAATGATAATATATATACATGTGGAGAGGGCAATTCAGCCTTAAGAGGAAATGTAATTGTTGGTGTGAGTTGTTGAAGTTTGATTATGGTTATGGTGTAAACAAGCTGAAATTTTAAGGTTGTTATTGTGAAAAATCTAATAAAAAAACTTAGCATTAATAGCATTACATATTCAGCCATATAGTGAATTAATTGGGTGAGATAGTATTTTAAGGAAATTCATAAGTTAGAATGAGTAAAAGATGGTATTTAAGTAGTTTTCAAAGTTATATTTTGAAAGGAGAACAATATACTAGCTTACGGAAGCTAAAGTAGAAATACGATCAATGTATGTGGTACACAATTAAATACTAACCTCGAATTCAGATAATCCAAAAATATAGTTTTAATGCCTTATTTCCAAATTTGGAAATAAATGCCCAAGCGAAATGTGATTTGTGTAGGTAAAGGAGAAACACAAAATGCTTGAGTGTGCTTCATGATAAATTTACAAAAAAGTGAGTTTATTTTAATTGTTTTATATGAATAAATTTTTAGCCTATGATATGCTTTGATGGTATTACAGATTTACCGATCGAAGTACCTTAAAATGTGCATGGTAGTGTCTTGAGGGCGTCAATTACTAACAGTGGGTGATATTTTGTAAGTCAGTAGACCAACGAGTCGCCCCTACATGTATTAGCTATATATAGTGCTAGCCTAAATTGTTATGGGTAAGCAATGTAGGACCAGTTACGTCACTGCCAGTTTATAGTGGTTAACCTATTGTGGGTAACCGATATAGAACTAGCTCCATAATCAGTGGTTAACTAGTCGCTAGTAAGCAATGCAGAACTAGCTTCGTGACTTGATGCCTAAGTTACCATGTGGTAAAGAAATTAGTGGTGGGCTATGTTGTGTAAGAAAATTTATGAAAATAGTAATGTCGTCACTATTTATTTTAAAAGTTATTTTAATTTGGTTTTAGGAAGCATATATGTTTGTATTATTATTGCATTATACGAACTGAAATGAATTTTTTTAGGGAGGTCTAAATTGTTAAATATGATTTGAATATAAATTCTAACACTCATTGAGCTCGTTTATCTCAACTCTATTTTTCGTTTTCCTAGGTGCACGCTTAGGGGCTTCAACAGCAGGGACTCCAACTCATGAGTAGTTAGCTTCATTATGCGCTGCTGTGTAGGTATTTTTACCTTGAAAATACTTTTTGGAAACTACTGCATATCTATTAATATGTTTTGAATATATTTTTATGTAAAGAATGCATCTACAAAATTTTTTTAAAATTAAATGCATGAATATGTTTTATCCTTTTTAAAATTTATTGATTTAATTATTTGAGATTTCTTGCGAGTGGACTTGAAGTACAAAATTGATAGTGGTGAATTTAGTGTGCTTATAGAAGTGTCTTGAACATTTTCAAGAGCATTGGAAATTTTGGAAATATAAAATTTGTAGCCGTTATACTGCCAAAATTTTTAATAAAATGATTTGAAAAAAATCCACTGTTTATATTTATTAATTTTGAGTTAAGGCTTTTTGTTAAAAGGGCAATAGGCTTAGCTGCACGGGAACTTTCCAACTAGGTTAGATGTAGACTGGAGGGCCATTGTGGGGCACCAGGCAGGCTGCCTAGTTATTTCAAGATAGGGGCGTATCAACTATTATCTCATAAACTTTGATGACAACATGTAAGATGTATGTGAACACCATGATAGCAAGATGAAAGAGGTTGTCTAGAGTAGAGTTGAAAGATATTCCTTGATGAAATTTTTTCATTCAATTTCACCTAACAAAAGCATAATTGTGGATTGTAATTAAAGGAATTTCCTATAGAATGATAATAGTTATCATATGAAGAAAATGATTGCATAAATTTTCTTACCTATACATGGTATGATAGAGAACCTATGTATTTCTAGTTCATGCTTAATAGTATTTGATACTAAATAGATTTGAAATTATTATAATGTTCAATGCATGATAAGAAATAGATTATTGAGTAAAAATATTTGATCCAGCTTTATGTAGATAGTTTGCATATGTTGAATCAAAGGACATTTATGCTTAATATAAGTGGCAAGAAAACAAAGTTAGATAACTGAGACTATACTTTTATTCCATGTTGGTTAAATCAATAAGATGAGTCATAAAGTTACATACAAGGATATATGTATCCTTTCAATTATGAATCGTATGAAACTTTTGAAACTTGTTAAGTTGAAGAATAACCAAATCAATCTTTGATGAAAGGATGATGATGGTATTGATATGCTAAATTTATACATGTGATGTATTTGATGGATTAAAAATTTATAAAAGGATGATACTTATATTTCATTAAATTACTAATGAATTTATATGATATAGTTATATGGATTAAATGAAATAATGATTTATAACTTTGAAAAAGTTCAAATTGATTAAATCTAAATAGAAATTAAGCATTAAGAATGTTGAAACACTTTAACGAGATCATTATGGTAAGTTTTAAATTTTTTGTTATCTACAGGGAATGAAATTCTCAGTTGAATACCTTTATCAAAACATTCCATAAGGGTATGGGCATATGTAAGGAGAGAAGTATAATATGAGATATTGTATAATACAATAGTATTTCTTCTATAGCGATGCCTAGTATAATGACTTATCTTCAATAGTTCTAATTAGATCAATTAGTAAGATTTCATATTAGATATGAAACACTAAGCCTTTGAGAGAGTTAAAGTTAATGATTTAAGGATGTAAAGCTTAGTTGAATCGTATATTATCCATTAAGTTTATAACTAAATTACATAATAAAAGGTTCTGAGATATCCAAAAGGTTGGATATAATCTTATAGAACTATTATAAAAATTGTTTGTTTTAATGTATACTTATAGAAGAATAGTTCTCAAGATAAGTGGTAGGAGTAAGATGAACTTTGAAAAGTTTAAATCTAATTGCAGTACATCTAATTAGAGCTAGTGCCTTTGTTGATATAATTGACGTATAGTTGAAAGGCTATGAGACATTGAAAGATTCACTTTCATGATAAATTCAAAAAGTTTGTTTTGGATATGATTATGAATTATCATGTCTACAAGAAGGTTAGTGGGAGTATAGTTGTCCTCTTTAGAGGGATTATGTAGAGACATATTGCTCATAGAGAAGTAAAATTCTAATTTTCTATTGTTGAAAATATAATTGTCCTAGAATAACTCTTGTTGGATATGAAAAGGTAACAACTTAACTATGGGAATTAGATCTATAGAGATAGATTGGAAGTTGTTTACCTATTCTAATTCCAAGTAAATAGATAATGTACTAAAGATGTTTAATATTTGAGATGTATGACACTTGTGAAGTATAAAAAATAGCCATCATTTTATGTAGGAATTGATATTTGATTTCAAGGAGATAAGGATATTTACTTTAGAAGTAAATCATAATTAAAGCTTATTTTACTTAGAACAATATCATTTTAAGATTGAAAAGGTTCCAATATAGCAACGGTTGCTAATTAAGCCATAATACATTTTTCATTTAGTGGAAATGATTAATTGGATCAATAAGTTCTTTAATGAACTTGACATAATTCCCACATTGTTCAAGATACTAATATATTATGGAACATTAGAGATAATGGGATTCTAAAAGGAACTAAGGTCTCATCAAAGATCCAAGGATGTATTTAGGCAAATTTTCTTAATTATGATGATAATTAAGATGAAAGTTGTAAGATTTAAGTAAGTGCTCACTATAGAGAATCTTTTAGAATTCTCTCATTAAGCCACTGTCCCAGCAGTAGCATGCTCGTCATATGGTGATATGGTATAAGATACTTAAATGATTAGCTTAGTGCAAGTAAGAGATTGTTGGTTTATTCCCTACAACTAATCGATTGTTTATAGTTTAGTGATAATAATTTAAAGACATTCTTTATCTTGTACATGTTTAGATGTCTATGATAAAGTCCATAAGGTAAATATACATTACAAATGAAATTATGATGAGATTATAATTATAAAATTCATATTACATTTATGTATTATCTCTAAATTTTTCCTAGTCATTGTTTTTTTAAGACTGGACATTAATAGAATGTAAAAAGACTAGCACATGTTATGTTTTTATGTAACATCCCGGTACTAGCGGGAAGGGTAGAATAGTAAATATTGGTGTTCAGTGAGAGATTAGTAATGCAATTGCATGTTCATGCATTATGTGACATATATATTGTTGGATCCTGTTTTCGGAACCCAACCTCGGATTAAAAATCGATAAACCACAAGAGGCGAAAGTGAAATCAAAGAGAGCAAAATCCGATGAAAATCAAATCGGAGCTCGTGCGGAAGCAAACGCAAGAAATCTAAATCCGAAAGAACGAATCATAAAGCGAAGAACCAAATCG
>JANIHZ010119071.1:0-14104 GCA_027478365.1 Erythroxylum rufum | reverse complement strand
AATGGAATAACCCTTCAAGGTAAGATAATCATTATTCATGTTTATGGTTCAAGAGTTGGGTTCCGGTAACGGGATCCGACAAGCTACTTCAACTAGACTAGCTAGAGAAGCTAGGCCTCCTCAGTACCTAAAAATCAACTTTGCAATTTTGATGAGATTTGCAAACTTAGTGAGTGAACCATCATCGATGTGCTTACTCAAACAAAACATAAACATCTCATGTATAAAGCACATTTTAATCAATATAACACCTCATCCAAATTCACGTATATATATCACATTACTCTTCATATTTGAACAAGCATATTATGAATACAAAGACTTCATATAGTCATTTCAAAACGATCAAATCATTTATCTCAATTCTTCGTATCATTAACATGTACATAAGCTTTACACATCATTATATCAACACAATTCAATATTTATTTGCAATCAATCTCATGAACACATGTAAAAATATAGATGCAAAGGCACATGAGACTCACTTTCTATTTTTATTTTGTTGTGACTGAGGGCTTATTTAACTGTCTCGTATCTATTGTGGATACCGGGCTCATTTCTAATACTGTCTCATACCTATTGTGGATACCAGGCTTATTAATCATTGAGCCTGTGGTTCTTTGAGCACATTCTGAGCTTTAAGCTCTTTTCACATTGGTCAATTCGGTCACAATTGCTTTATTTGATCATCCATATTCATGTGTTGGAGTGCAACATTCCATATAATATGCTATCAATAACTTTCTTCCAATATACACAGTCAGTTATCACAATCATCGAATCTAAGTCTAGCATTCAACATTTAGTTGAGTGCACTTTTCCCCCATCCATAAACAATCAGTAAGCACTTCCAATACATTCCCAAATATCAAGCTTCTCAGACCTATAATGTCTTGAATTATCACAATTATATTAGTAACAATTCAGTAATTGGCGTTAATCAAAACAATTCAATCATAGTGAGAAAACATCTAGGTTAACTCACAATATTCTCCAAATAAGCTATTGCCTTGGTGAATCAACGATGTCTGGATGTTGGCGATCACTTGTATATCTATCATCTTACAATACGCACACAGAGTTCACATTCATTAAGTTGTCAGTTATACGATTACTCAATCATTCACATGTGTATAGATCATGTTTTAATGCATTCTCAATTGGTTATCCCGGGTATGTATCCTTATTCAGAAATCTTGCTCATTCATTCATTATAGCTTGTATATAACTTGTTTGCAATTAGGTTATGCTTTAGGTAATTTTGATTACCCTAATTTCATTAATCATACATTCATCAATTCTTTCCAAGCATTAAATATTCACACAATTTCCCAATTCTTATTCAATCATAACTAACTCATTTCTTATATCCTTTGAATCAAATTTGCATTCACATGAACATTTTTACACCATTAACAACTCATGCTTCTCAAATTCATATACATTGATATTAAGTATTCCATTCCTTAATTTATAACCTCAATTAACAACTTAAACTTATTAAACACTTCATCACTTAATCAAGCAACTTTCTAAGTTCATTTTAACCCCAATTAAGTCCAATTACACCATTATAATGTGTCTTAACCTTATATAGTCCAAAATTGCCCAAAAAAAATCTTTTCTCCTTTCAAAGTACTTCTCACCCATAACCTTCATTTTGCTTCCAAATTTTAGTCTTTCATACTCTATGCAACACACCCTCACCAAAGTCCGTCAATTTCAATTCAAGCTAATTCAGCTCTCCATGTATGCAAAATCATCTAAGTACAAGATGGAAGTAGGTTGGTTTAGCAACAAGATCATAACAGAATAGAAGACATCAACATATATCTTTCTTGGTGCAGAATCTTGTAAGGATTTTGAGTGGTAATTGAACACAATTGAAGAAAAACTCTAAAGCTATGGAAGAGAATGTATTTCGGTGGAAAGGGTAAGGAAAGAAGAGAAATGAACTCAGCAGAAACATTTCTTCATTAGCTTGACACATTAGGTGCTAGATGTCACCTTATTACCTTGACATATGTCACTAGGTATGCCTTCCATTTGTCCCATAAATAAGTTGCCAAATGTCACACTTATACTAGGCCATTTTTCAATCAATGATCAATTCCATTTGTCAATTAATTAGCTACGCCAAATGTCACTCATTTATCTACACCAAATGTCACTCAATTATAGGCTTTGTCATCCTAATTTTCCATGTACCACTTATCTTGCCACTTGGCATTTTATCTAGACTAAAGGTACATTTTAATTCATCAATTTCTTAATTATAACAATAAATTCCAAGCTATCAATTATAGTCCATCAATTCTTGTCATTAGTAGTCCAAAGTACAAGACATTGGAATTGAACATTCTTGTCACATTCATTTTAGTTTAATACCACGAAATATATCAATTGAGTGCAATTTGTCTAATTCATAATTCATGTGTTTATGCTAATATTATGCATATGAATACAATCATAAAAGCAAAGCACAAATGTACCAAATTCATTCTTTATGATGTCACTCATGTGAATCAATAGTCTAACACTTGAAATCCGTCAACAATTTAAGAGACGAGATATTACAATTCTCCCCCCCCCCCCTTTAAGACATTTCGTCCACGAAATTCTTAATTGACTGATTCAATAGATGGGGGTAATGTTGACTTATGTTCTCTTTAGTTTCCCATATAGCTTCTCAGGCCTGAGTTTCATAATTATCTGACACCAATATTTACTTTTGATTCGTTCAATATTTATCCATTCCTAAAAATAGAAAATTTGGTCTACATGATACAATTCAGTGAAAGTTCTCATAAAAAGAATATTTTCTTTCCTTAAAGATCTGTACTGTTCACGAAATCCTTATCAGTCAACTATGTTCATCTCCGGCCATTCATAATATCTCAATAAGATCAATTACCATTATATTTCACATAATCAGAATGTTCTATACACTAAAGCTCGGTGAAACGATAGGCATAGACATTTACTCTTATGCCTTAATATGTACCATTAAGATCATTGCATCTTATTTAGAGATTTATTTTCGAAAAGTCACCAATTAATACCTTAAGTTAATAATACCTTGACCTCAATTGATTCTGGATAACATTTAAGTATTATATGACCATACAAAAGTTACCTATCCATAGTAGTCACCATTTCAATATACTCACATAAATCCATGGTTCCACTGCACTACTCTGATTCATCTCAGAATTTTACCTATGGGGTCTTAGACTTAAGAGCATTCAATATGTCATAAATTACTCCCTATACCATACCCAAGAATGTACCACATATATGCTCAATAACATCATTCACCAAAGTAACCACACTATCAAATGTGTACTCACAATAACTGATTAACTTAACCTTGAAGACTTCAACATATATCTCTATCATTTATTTCATCTAACTTAAATATGTTCTCAATCAAATTAGAAATATAAGATACATAACCATCATGAAATTCTAATATCAAATCCAATAATATAACATTATACTAATTCATAAACTCTTAACATGATAATTAAACAATCATTTCAGTTCCAAGTTCAAACTCTCAAGGTAATAGAAATCTTGATTTCCTTTCAATTTTTTCTACACACTTTAAAACCCATCACTTCTACTTACATCTCTATTCTTTTCTCCGTCAAATCCATGAAAATATATTTACTTCCACATCAATTCAAAGGTATACAACCATAACACAACACTAATGTCATTGTTGGGTCCGGGATTCGGTACCTGGGGAAACAGGCCCAGCCATAGGCCCCAGTATACCCCCGCGGCCCACACAATTGGTATTGTCCTCTTTGGTCTGGGAATCCCTCTCCAGGATTCGAACACAAGACCTCAAGGTTTTATAGCTTCCACATGCTCGCCTCTTACCATTGAATATGACTGTTGGGTCCGGGATTCGGTACCTGGGGAAACAGGCCCAGCCATAGGCCCCAGCATACCCCCGCGGCCCACACAATTGGTATTGTCCCTGAATTCATTGAATCGATGTGTAATATACTTAACCATGTTGTATCTCCTATAACACAATATTTATAGATTTCCATTTTCTAATATTGTGACAGATCATCATTCTTCTCATTGTTCCTAATAGTGCAGACTCTTAACAAATGTTCATGTGTGTGACTCATTTAAATGATACTAAGACTGGGGATCAGTTGCCACTATATGCCTAATTGAACATTACTCGAAAATGACAATGTATGTCATGTTTGAGATGCATGTAACTTGACATATACTATGACAAATGCCCATGTAAGATAGTAAACCTGGCTTACCACTCTCGTAAAGCATATGCCCGACAAACTGAAGAATATTCAGGAATATACTCTATAAAAGGGCATGTTAAGATGGTCGCATTTCCAAATTTTTAAGGCATCACATATCAAATCATCATATATTTTAATCATTTCAAATCAAAAGCATTTCAAATCTTCATTTTGATTCATTTCATTCACAATCATTTTGTCCTATTTCATTTAAAAACATATACAGTCTCAAATATCATTTCATTTCTAAAATTCTTATGTACATTTTACAACAGTTGAGAGATACAATTCTTAATAAAACATAACTAAGACATTTGTAGTTACAACTGATCCTGACACTGAACCATGTCCAAATGCAGAAGCTACTTTAACTAGACTAGTTAGAGGAACTAGGTCTCCTCAGTACCTGAAAATCAACCTCACAATTTTGATGAGTTTTGTGAACTCAATGAGTGAACCATCATCGATGTGCTCACTCAAACAGAACATAAACATCTCATATATAAAACACAGTTGAATCAGTATAACACCTCATCCAAATTCAAATCTTATATATATCACATTACTCATCATATTTCAACAAGCATATTATGAATACAAAGGCTTCATATAGTCATTTTAGAATAATCTAATCATTTATCTCAATTCTTCATATCTTCAACATGTACGCAAGCTTTACAAATCATTATATCAACACAAGTCAATATTTATTTGCAATCAATCTCATGAACACATGTAAAGATATAGATGCAAATGCATATGAGACTCACTTTTCATTTTTGTTTTGTTATAACTGAGTGCTTATTTAATTGTCCTGTATCTGTTGTAAATACGGGGCTCATTTTAGATATTGTCCCATATGCATTGTGGATACCAGACTCATTAATCGTTGGTCACTTCGGTCACAACTCCTTTATTTGATCATGCATATTCATGAGTTGGAATGCAACATTTCACATAATATGCTATTAATCACTTTCTTTCAATGTACACAGTCGGTTATCACAATCATCGGATCTAAGTCTGGCATTCAACATTTAGTTTAGTACACTTTTCTCCATTCACAAACAATCCATAAGCACTTCCAATACATTCCTGAATATCATGCTCCTCAGACCGATAATGTCTAGAATTATCACAATTATATCAATAAAAATTCAGTAATTGATGTTATTCAAAACAATTCAATCATAGTGAGAAAAAATCTAGGTTAACTCACAATATGCCCCAAATAAGCTATTTCCTTGGTGAATCGACAATGTTTGGATGTTGGCGATCACTTGTATATCTATCTTCTTGCATTACACACACAGAGTTCATAATTCATTAAGTTATTAATCATATGATTACTCAATCATTCACATGTATATAGATCATGTTTCAATGCATGCTCAATTGACTATCTTGGGTATGTATCCTTATTCATAAATCTTGCTCATTCATCATCATAGCATGTATATAACTTGCTTGCAGTTAGGTTATGCTTTAGGTAAGTTTGATTACCATAAATTCATCAATCATACATTCATCAATTCTTTCCAGGCATTAAATATTAACACAATTTCCCAATTCTCATTCAATCATATATCCTTTGAATCACATTTGCATTCAAATGAACATTTTTATACCGTTAACAACTCATACTTCTCAAAATTCAAGTACATTGATATCAATCATTGCATTCCCTAATTTATAACCTCAATTAACAACTTAAACTTATCAAACACTTCATCACTTAATCAAGTAACTTTCTAGGTTTATTTCAACCTCAATCAAGTAAAATTATACCATTATAAAGTGTCATAACCTTATATAGTCCAACAATTGCACAAAAACGATCTTTTCACCTTACAGAGTACTTCCTATGACCATAGGAAGGAGACTTATAAATCCCACAATCATGGGATGACTGAACCGAAGGTTCATTCACCCATAACCATTGTTTTGCTTCCAATTTTTACTTTTTCATACTCTATCCAGCACACCTTCACCAAAGTCCATCAATTTCACTTCAATTCCACCTTATTCATGTTTCAATCCCTTATAAAATTCATGTCCAAACACAGTTCAAAAATCATTCAGTAGACAACTCACAAATCATTATCTTTCAGACATTAAAATTAAAATAGAAACTATCATTCATTATCAATCATGTATCCTAGTTCTGTTGTCATTTCAAGATCACTATATTAGCACCTTTCTTTAACATAAATTCACTTTCATTATACCTCAAATCCTAATCTAATTCATCAATAAAACAATCCATAACCTACTGTTCATACATCAAGAACACAACAGAAAAGTATCTACGTTCATACAGAAATTTCCAGCACAATTCATCATCAATATCATATACAATTCATCCCAATTTCATCATCATAAATTCTCTATTATAACAAGCCATAAATATCAATCTTTTACTTACTTTTCTAGCTTAAATTACCACCTCAAATATCAAGCTAATTAAGCTCTCCATGCATGCAAAATCATCCGAGTACATGATGGAAGTAGGTTGGTCTAGCAACAAGATGATAACAGAATAGAAGACAACAACATATATCTTTCTTGGTGAAAAATCTTATAAGGATTTTGAGTGGTAATTTAACACAATTGAAGCAAAACTCCAAAGCTATGGAAGAGAGTGTATTTCGGTGGAGAGGGTAAAGAAAGAAGAGAAATGAACTCACCAGAAACATTTCTGCATTAGCTTGACACATTAGGTGCTAGATTTCACCTTATTACCTTGACATATGTCACTAGGCATGCCATCCATTTGTCTCATAAATAAGTTGCCAAATGTCACACTTATACTAGGCCATTTTTCAATTGATGATTAATTCCATTTGTCACTTATTTATCTATGCCAAATGTCACTCAAATATAGGCTTTGTCATCCTAATTTTCCATGTATCCACTTGTCTTCCAACTTGGCATTTTTACCTAGACTAAATGTACATTTTAATTCATCAATTTCTCAATTATAAAAAATTCCAAGCTATCAATTATAGTCCATCAATTCTTTTCATTAGTAATCCAAAGTACAAGACATTGGAATTGCAAATTCATGTCATATTCATTTTAGTTTCATACCTAGGAATATGTCAATTGAGTGCAATTTATCTAAATCACAATTCATGTGTGTATGATAATATTACGCATATGAATACAATCTTAAAATCATATCACAAATGTACAAAATTCATTCTATATGATGTCTCTTATGTGACTCAATATTCTAACACTTTAGGGATTTTATGCTAAGGGAAAAGCCTTTGTTATTTTTTCTTTTAGAAAATAAAATAAAAAAAGAAAACTTGAATAAACTGAGAAGCTTAGGAACTCAATGGAAAGTTATCTTAAATCACCATTGTCATATCTATGTAAACATTATTATTGTATATAATGGGGAATTATTGGATGTGGAGTCTTTGGAAACAAATAAGCAATTTATTCACATGAGATTGGTCTTTAAAATGGAAAAAAAAACCACTGATCTAACTACCTTTGTCTATGGTTTCAATACTACATTCCAAAGGACTGAGATTTGGAACTCTCTGAGAAGCATAAAAGCTTCTGCATTAGGTCCTTGGCTTACTTGTGGTGATTTAAACACTACTCTCTATAGATCAGATGCAGATGGCAATTCTAACTTACATAATTATAATGTTTAAATGCACCAAAGATGTGGAACTTATTGATCTTAAATATGAGGGGCAAAGGTTCATGTTGTACCTAAAATAAGTTTTAAAATTACCTAGGCTATCCTACTCGCAAGTATACGAGGTAGTTGTTGTTGATTACCTAGGGTTGTCTCCTACAGAGGTGAAATTAGTTCACTTAAATTAACCTTGAAAAAAATAAAAATAGATGTAATCCTAATCATTCTATCCCGATTTGTGGAGTGAAGGCTTTAAAGAAAACTAAAAGGTAAACTAAAAAATAAATGGAATTAACTAAGAGCAAAAACAGATTGATAAATTGAAGTGGGAAACTTTTGAGAATTAATTTCAATAATTTAATCTCCTATGCATGACTAAGGCGAAATGATTGGATAGTTGTCTTACTAAAATTACCTATTGGGTTATAAAATTGATTCAAATAACAAACCAATATAACTTTAGTATTCAACAAGTTTATCATCCAAATTAATTATTAAACCAACTAATAATTATCCACTTAAGTTAATATGTTTCTAATTCATAACTTAAGCGTCTATCGTTTCTCGTTCTATATTAAACTTCTTCTCTCGATCCTTCGTTTAATACCAAAATGATGCAAAGTTTGGTTATGATATTACATTCATTCAACTCAAAAACTATAGCAAACATAAGACAACAACACAGTCCTTCAATCATCATATTCAAATACTTCAATCCTATGTTAATCATTATAAAAGAAGTATTAAAGCAATAAACCAAATGAATAACCGAAATGAACTATGAAAAGCTAACAAAGTCTGAATTTATCAACTAATAGAGGAGTAAGTTTAGTAAAAAAATAGAAAAGTAAAAATAGAGTGAGCAAACGAGTGTTCGGATAAGAGAGTCACTGTGAACTCCTGCCACTCTCAAACTTCCTGGATTGGCTCTCGCCTTCTACTTTTTCTTAGTTCTCACCCAGCCAAATGGTTGCTCAAGTTCAATGGGATTCAGCTTCAGCTCTCGCTTTCTGCCTTTGTCCCAAGCTTGCACCTCTCTGTTTTTGTTTCTCTCTTCCTCCACTTTCTTTCTCTCTATCTGTTTTTATGTCCCCCGAATAATTTCCACTATCTGTACAATGTGTAGAATGATAGAATATCGAATGTGCTGCCACTCTCTAACTTTCTGTTTTTGTAGTCTTATTTTAGGTCTAGGTTTTTAGGCCTTTAACCCACACGTGCCATGTAATAATTAGACAAGTTAAGGGAAAAACATGTGATAAGGGTGAGTACGACAATCACGGGTGTAACATATTGTCACCCCTGTGCAACCATGGTCCCATGGTCACAGGTTTGACCCATCGTCACACTCATAAGTTACATAGTCACGAGTTTAACGATGTAGTTCACACCCATGAGTTACATGGTCATAGGTGTGACCATGTAATTCACATGTCACACCCGTGACTTACATAGTCACAAGTGTGACCATGTAATTAGTGTGTGACATGCTATTAACATGTGTGAAGTGCAATTAACATGTCCTACCCATTTTCGTGCAAAATTCTTCTCATTTCCATGCAACATTCACTAGACAATCCAATTAGCATTCATGCAATATTCACACCATTTTCACTCAATTCACCGCAAATTTGGATTAAAAATGAAGGTATAAATGGAAGCAAAATTCAACAGAATTAGACACAACAATTCCCTCTTGCTTAAAATATACTTGTCCTCAAGCAAAATAAAGAACACTAGACTATACAAGAACAAACAATGGAAACAACAATTTTCCCAAATAATAGTCAAAGATATCAATGATCATCTCAATAAACACAACCTAAGAACTTGAAACTCATAATACTCCATGAACAAGCTATTCTTCGCATATTTAGCCAAAATCAACAAGTACTTCAACTCAAAGACCATCAATAAGTGTGATAGATACTCACTCCACTCTCCATCCTCTTAAGCATTCAAAGGTAGGATATATTCACTCATCATTTATTTCATGTAAGGCACCTACCATAAGCTTGCTTACTAATCCAATCTCCACCACTCATATCAAACACACACATCAATCTGAAGGTCTTTATTTTGGTTGTAATAGGGTCAGGTTAAAGGTAGGAAAAAGGAAAATCGTAGTTTAAAACCACAACACAAATTGAGCATTTAAAATAATACAAAAAAAATGAACAATAAATCACTCAATTTTTTCCTCTCATTTACCAAAATTAACACTACCCATTTTTACGTCTCTCCTCTTCTTTTTATTTTCTGGTTACCTTCTCTTTCCTTTGTTACTTTTCTATTTCTTTTTCTTTTCTTTCTCTTTTTTTCTTTCTTTTTTTTATTTCTGTTTTTTTTTTCATTTTTTTAAAACTTGGAAATCAAAAGAAGAAAAATATAGAGGAGAGATAATTATTACAACCATACCCATTCCAAATGCAATAGCCAACTATATACTATAACCTCCTGCACTTATTTAAGCAATTACTTTCTCAACCCAGGAATACCATTTCAAATGCTCAACTTTCCTTATGGTAGGTGTAACAAAGAGGATAAATAATTATGGTTAAGCCTCATATTTCAGGTTTAAAGAAAGAAAAGGTTTCATGTTAAGCTCAAAAGGGCTCACTAAGTTTAACATTATGGTGGCTTTTTAAGCAAAAGGGGTAAACCCTAATTTCCTTCATCATTTCAACATTTGCATAAGATTATGAGATCTCAACTAGTATTTGCAAGCTAGTTCTAGAGTTTCTTAATTATGAAGTAACACTCTCAACAAAGAAGACTTGAATTTGGTGTTTAATAGTTCAAAAAGGCTCAAATTCTTACCAAATAAAAAGTGTCACTCATCTATCACAATAAGCTAATTTTCTTTTAACAGAAATCCAAGTTAATCATTCTAAGCATGCAATCATACTCATTCACTCATATTCTGTATTTCTAATCTCGATCGAGTTTTTCTAACTACACACACACTTAAATACTACAGTTGATAAGAAAATAAAAATTAAGGATCTAAGATTCAAAAGAGCACAAACAAGGACAAACATTAAAACTATAAGAAATTAAAACAAAAAGTAATAAAAATAATAAAAAGAATAATGATAGAAATAAGATACTAAGATAGGGGTGGGGGCTGTTTGAAGCGAGCATTCAAATTGGCAATGAACATTCTGATCTCCACCACACTAGCCTTAATGTTATGGAGCATCTCCTTTTTCTACCGTTCAAATGCTATTAATTGGTTTAACAGTGATTGGTACTCCGAAAAAATAGTTAGAGAAGTCAGATGAATGGCTTAGGGTGGCAGAACATCATCTTCTTGTGCAGCTTCCACTTCTTCAACTCGAGCTCGCTTGCTGGTCGAAGCTTCCTTCATGCCATCATGGATAAGAACATAGCGATCGCCTTACAGGCTAATAACCTTCATCGACACCAAAGATTTCAAGTCAAGAGTCGAGTTGCACAAAACTAGCCGGATTGGTGTTCTCTCAGTTAATAAGCCAAAATGTTCTGTAATTTGGGTCACAAATGCCCTAACTACTACTTTATCTGCACTAGATTGAGCCACTTCATTTAAATGCACACCTAACTAAATCCCAGGATAAAAAAGGGTTGGCATGTACCATACACCACAAAATAAATAATTTAGTATTAGAAACTGCCCCATTGCTATCTCCTCTACTGAATAATGTAAAAGTTAAAAAAATGATGGAGATAGCAAAGGGCAGGGTCCATTATGGCAGATGATTTAGACCGACTAGGGGAAAACACTTTCTTAGAAGTGGTCACTTGGGACCAAAATTTGCTAGCCACAAAATCCTCAAGATATTTATATAAATGACTATTTGGAAAGCCAAAAATAACATTCAGCACTTCTAAAGTGATCACATGATGTGCATTCATCAATCAAGAGTACCCACAATGTCCCTAGTATTAGTTTTATGGACTAGTTCTAAAATGGTCAAAAACTCTAATGTCAATTCCACATAAGAATTTTTTCTAAATTCAAAAAAAATTCCCAACCTACATTTTGTAACAACTCATGGACTCAATCAAATATTCCCAATTCAACAAGTGCTTAAGAATCTAAAAATCTATTTGGAATAATTTGGTGATCCTTAAGAAAGACATGCTGCTGCTCTCTAGTTTAAAAGTTAAGGCACAGGATACCTGAATTTTGGACTAGTTGATCGTGTGGTGGAGACGAGGAAACACTGGGTTGTCTCATTCGTGGAGGCAAATTTGGCTGCGTTATTAAAGGCAGTGTGGGTGTGCTTCTGCTGGGTTGGTTGTAACATCCCATTCCCATACTAAGGGTTAGAACCCAAAAATTCAGTACATGTGAGCTCAAAGAGAGATTAAGGAAATGCATTTTCTTGCTCATGTATAATGTTAGCATATATGCACATAAATGTTGAATCTTTGCACAGAAAATAATTGTACATGCATTCATTGACAACTTCCAAGTATAATTGATTTTAAATGTGATTTTGTTGAAAATAAGAAGTAGAGAGAGTAGAAAAAGTGATCTTGGTATGAGTTGTGATAAGGAAAGGTTTGGAAACAAAATTGGTAGTTGATCTGAAAAATATTCATTGAGTGTGCTTCGGTCTGTTAGCCATAACTTTTTCTCTAGTTATCCAAATGATATGATTCTTCATTTAGATTAAATTAGAGACATATGGATACATTTCTTATGAAGACATCAAATTTCAATTCTGTCTTTAAGAGTCTCAAAATTTCATGAAGTTGAGAATTGGGTGCAGTACATTGACAGATGAATGAAAAATTCGTGTTCAGATTTTAGGGGAAATTTGGGATTTCTCTAGATAGATTTTGATAACATTGCCTTCTTGAGAGTTTTAGATCTTTCTTTTATCATTCCAACGGTATATATTATGATAATTTTGGACATTGGAGTCAAAAGTTATAGTCTTTGTAAATGGAGATGTTCAGGAGTATAGATAATATTATCTATGATGACGCCATATCGTCTATGAAGACATATCGTCTGTGATGACATCATAGCATCTTGTGAAGATGTTTCTTCTGCTTTGTCAACTTTTTGCTTCATCTGCTTTCTGCTTTGTTTGTTTTTTTCTTCTTCTGCTTTTTGCTTCTTCAACTTTATGCTTCTTCTACTTTCTGCTCCTTCTCTGGTTGACCGAAACTTCTTCTGTACACTATTCATCTTATCCTTTCTTTTGGTCCATTTTTGACCCTAAAGATGATAGAATTTGTCTTTGAGGTCTTCATGAAAGTTGTAGATCCTAAAGTCCTTTTCAAGAAATATAAAAAACACCTTAATCCGATATCTATAGGGAAAGTTATGGCAATTTTCCTAATTCGTCTGCTTTTTCATCTAGTTTCATCTTATCCTATTGTCTGGTCCAATTTTGTCCCTCTAGACGACAGAATCTCTCTTCTAGTTCTTCACAAACATTGTTGATCTAAAATTCCTCTTTGAAACCATCCTAAGAGTATCTTAATCTGACATCTCTATTGAAGGTTATATCAATTGTCCCAAGACAGGTTTTGTATGATTGAGGACAAAAACCATGTTTGATTCTTTCGGCTATAACTTTATTATCTGACCTACAAATGAAGTGATTCTTGAACCATTGGATTCATAAGACATTTTTATACCTCTCCAAAAATATTGGTAGCATTACGAATTTATTTGAAAAATATTGATTGAACAAAAGTGAGGGAATTGTTTGGAACAGTGAACTGGTGATGTTTTACTGAACATACTTTGGTATTTTAATTATATATGGATTTGTAGGATTAGAAATGAGATGATTTTTTATTTGGAGTACACTAGAGTCATAGGGCTACAAATCATCTGAATAAGTCGAATTTTGAATCAGTCTATAAGATGTTTAAATTCTGGATGGGAGTCATGCATAGTATACTATTTTGGACAAGAGCCGTCCAAAAATGTTTGAAGTATATCTTTCAAATAACTGAACCAAATTGAATGATTTTGGTGTCAATGGAAACATAAACATAGGGGAACATTTTTTTAGAAAAAAGTGTTGCTAAATAACTTCATTATCAAGGTCAGAAAGAACATGCAAAGTTGTCCCAAAATGATGTTTTATGGAAAAATCTGGAAGTGATTTAATGGGTTATGACTTGTGTTTCAGTGGTTTTATTAAGT
>JANIHZ010119045.1:0-14110 GCA_027478365.1 Erythroxylum rufum | reverse complement strand
ATTGTGTTCTAATTGAATTCCAATTCTGGAAAATCTGCAGATTTGGGATTATGACCTTAGGCGTGCCCACGCCTAATTCGTCCAGACTGGGGATTTTCGAATTTCTTTCTTTCTTTTGCCTCTTTTTGGTCCTTTTTCGTCTTTAGAGTGTTGAAAACCATCTGTAAACAATTATAGAACAATTCTATTAAATTCGGATAATAATTTCAACCCCTTAACAATAATTACGCCTAAATTATATGCAATTTCAATGACTTAACAAATTCCCCCACACCGAACCTTTGCTCGCCCTCGAGCAACACATCAAACCATCAAACTCAATCAATTCATTCTTTAGAAATCAAGTGCACACAATCCATCAACTTAGGCTAGCAAGATTCAATTTGCAACACGTATCATAACCGCTTTTCACCAATGCAAATAAACCAAGTCAAAATCAAGCATCTTTGTTCAAAAGCAAACATGAAATTAAGTGAATTCTTCTCATGGATTTTGCTCTTACACTTAGGTGTTTGCGGGTAGGTGTTTCACTCAAATCTCACTCTATCATGTTACACTACCATAGGCTTGCAATTTCACCAATTATCATGCATTCAAATCACATGGCCGATAGATCATGAGGACTTTATCAATGGTTGTAATGGGGCTAGGTTCATAGGTGAGGTAAAAGAGATGGTAAAAAGGTTAATCACAAGTTTTCACAAAGTATTAAGTAAAAGGGCACACAATTAAACTTCTAAGATAAACATGAAATGGAACTACAACTACTCATTCTAACTCAAACCACTATACTTTATTCTTTCTTTTCTTTTCTTTTTCTGATTCTTTTTTCTTCTTTTTTCTTTGATTTTTTGATTTTTTTCTCTTTTTTTTGATTTGATTTTTTTTAATAATGCTAAGAACAAGAGAAAATAATGACAACAATAAAAACATGAGCAGATGTAACTATGAAAGTATCTCAGAACAAAATGCATAACAAAAGTCCCAAATTACTTAATGCTTTTTTTAACTTGTGAAGGCTAATGGGGTCTTTGGTTCTAATGCGAGGTGGTTAATTGAAGAATAAGGATGGGGCTCAACACGTTTTCAAAAAGGGAATAGTAGGTGGGTCTATTTTAGGCTAATGGTGTAAAACAAAGAAGGCCTTAATCACTTCTACAGCCCATGTGACCAAACAATACTCAAACCGGTTCCATGCAAGTTCTAGAGGCAACACAACTAGAGGAGCATCACTCAATTCAAGAAAATATCATGACATGAAGATGATGTCATTTAGGCTCAATGTCACTCACCGGTTTAATTCAAATTAAGAATCCACTTAAGTTTCACAGTTTACTCCATCACTCCAATGTCAAAATTTTGACCAAGTTTATGAGATCGGTTAGAGCAATCAATCAACATGTTCCATCTTAAAACTTACTTAGCCCAAATTAATTTCATGCATGTCCTCAATCTCATCCAAACTAATATGATCAAGCTTCATGGCTTAACATGCAACTCCAAACAAAATTCAACCAAAGACAGCCTCAAAAACCAACAATATGCACATAACAGCCAAAAGTATCCACATTCAAAATCTAAAGTACTCCCCCACACCTAAATTCAGCATTGTCCTCAATGATTAAGAAGCACAAAAATAAAAGAGAAAAAGTTAAGAGGTGCTTCTCTATTAGACGGTGTCGGGTTCATGGTGGCGGCGGGTGTGGTGGTTGGCAGAACGGCATGGCCATTCCGGCGTGCTTGGCTCTTTGTGCGCAACATTGTTCCAATCTAGAAATCTGACCTGTAAAATTAACAAGCACAATCCACGCAAAACAGAAGAAAAAAAGCACAGCAAATGTGATACTGGAAAATTAGAGTTTTCCTTTTTATTTTCTTAATTTGGAAAGAAACTTTCATAGCTCATTACTCAAAATCATCAACACGAAACCCACCTCATTTCCAATGCTTGAAACTTGTTCAAAAGGAATATCCACTCTAGCTCCAGCTCCTCTTGTTTCTCTTAATTTCCTTCACAAATCAAAGGCAAAATTCCTATTCAATAGGAATCCAAAATTGGACAATTCACAACACAAAATCGCCAAATTGATCTTAGCAAACTCAAACCCATAGATTTCTTAAGCTATCTAAACAAAGAAACTTTCAAAATGTCAAAATGTCAAAATCTTAAAATCCAACTTACCTTAAATCCTTCACCAAATGAAGAGTTCCTTGACTTGAATAAAAGCTCTCATCATTCTCTTCCTTTTTCCTTCACGAACAAACCTCAAAATCCATCTTAAAAACTTAGAAAAATCAAATCCCTAATTCTTCTTCTTCTTCTCTCCATAACCGAAGTCTCTCCTCTTTCTCTCTTCTTTCTTTGTTCTTTTCTCTCAAAATTTCGTGCTTCTTCTTCTTTAAGAAGCA
Source organism: Erythroxylum rufum (assembly GCA_027478365.1). Lineage (NCBI taxonomy): Eukaryota > Viridiplantae > Streptophyta > Magnoliopsida > Malpighiales > Erythroxylaceae > Erythroxylum > Erythroxylum rufum. Next base: position 11,701 of record JANIHZ010119045.1, on the reverse strand, counting down.
AGACTACATTCAAATTACAAAAATGCCATTAATGAATGAGCAATGTCCAATTTACCCTTATATGTAAGCCTTGAAACGTTAATGGCTTAAGTAGCTTGCCAATTTTGCCCTTCATGCATTCTTACCACTTCAATTTAATTCATGTCATATGATCTTACTCACATTATCATGTTAATTACTCACATTAACATGGTAATTTATTCCTCAAAATCATATAATACAACAAAGCCTCAAAATTCATCAAGTCATGCTTAATTTCTTCCTAATATAAGACATTTTTCTAATCATCAAATTGAAGGAATTTACTAACACTTCCTTCTAGAGAAATTTTCCTCATTATCTCAATTTTCTAATGACGCCAAAATCATTTAATTTGGTTTAGGAATTTAAAAATTATAGCCCAAGCACTTTTTGACTGTTACTAAACCGAGACTATACACTATACCCAACTTCACTCCAGAAATTGAAAATCTTAGGGACTGAATTGAAATTCGATTCCTTCAGATAATTTGTAGCTCCATGTGTCCAGTTTAATTTGAAACAAGAATCAACTCAATTGGAGCTCTACAAATCAAGATATCGTCAAAATACTGAAGCATATTCAGAAAAATATTCAACTCATACTCCTTTAACCCATCCTCTCACTTTGATTCAATCAATCTTTCTCAAATTAATCTAAAAAATAATAAATTTTTATAAAGAGGTAGAAGAATGTCTTACGAATCCAACGCTTCAAAAATCAGGTCAATCGGAGGTCGGACGAAAAAGTTATAAGTAAAAGAGTGAAGACTATTCAGGTGAGTCTACGAGCCGAGTCACGATCGCGATCGGCTCGAGAAAACGAGCCGAGTCACAGTCGCGACTGCTCGCGATTGCGATCGGCTCGAAAAAATGAGCCGCGTCGCGATCGCGACGGCTCGCGGTCGCGAGGCCGCCTGCTCCTCCCTACTTCCGACATCTCAATTTCTAAAACCCATAACTTTTGACACAGAACTCCAAATTTTACAAACTTGGTATCAATGAAAAGATAAAAGAGAGATCTACAATTTTCATGAAGAATCAAAACCAAATGCAGCTTCTAAAAGGGTCAAAAAGTCCATACAAAGTAGCAGCCCAACAATTTCATCCTAAACAGAATCAGAAATTCTACAACTCATATCTTTCTACTCCTTTGTCCAAAAATGACATACTTTATCTCAATGGAAAGAAAAAAAATACAATCTACAACTTTCATGAGGAACCTAAGCACAAATTTTTCCTCTATGAGGGTCAAAATCTCAATCAAAGTTACTGTCCTGAAATTTCCATCCTAAACAGCATTCAAACTTCAAAAATTCATATCTTTCAATTCCCACATCCAAAAATAGCATACCATATATCAATGGAAAGATCAAAATATAACCTACAATCTTTATGAAGACTCCAAGAATAATTTCCACCTCTATGAGGGTCAAAATTTCAATCCACGTTTCTATCCTGTAATTTCCTTCCTAAACAACATTCAAACTTCACAAATTCACATCTTCCAATTCCCACATCCAAACATGGCATGCCATACCTCATTGGAAAGCTATGAAATTCCTCTACAACTTTTAAGAAGGCTACTTGGCCCAATTTAGCATAAATCAATTCAGAAATCTTCATGAAGACTCCAAGAACAATTTCCACCTCTATGAGGGTGTATTTGTGTTTTAGAATTTTTTTGTAGAATTTTAAGAAAATTTCTAAAACACAAATACACTCTCCAAATCAATTTTCAATACAAATAAACTACAATTCTCAATAATTCACAAATCAATCCAATTATACTTGAAATTATTCATGAATGCACGTACAATTATTTTCATGTGCAGATAAAATCACTATTCATGTATAAGTGTATGGCATATTATGTATGAGTATAAAGAAGCATTTCTAAGCCTCTCATAAATCACTCATATTTACGATTTAAACCTTCTCACAAGTAATGGGATGTTGCAATGGTTTTGTGATAAAATTGATGGAAAGATACTCGGGATTGTCATGAATACGCATCGTACATAGTCCATATATACAAGTGTTCATAAATAAATGTTTACAATTGTGCAATTATTAATGTGTGTACATGTGTATTGCATAAATGTACAATGTGTACAAGTGTGTATTGCATAGATGTACGCATTGTACATTTATGCAATACACACATACATTTACAGGACCAATATAATTTTTGTTTTGTAATTGTTCATAGATATACTTTGTCTAATATAATTTTATTTTCGCATTAATTATATGTTTAATTTTAAGTTAAAAATTTTCTATAAAAGGTAATGTCAAGACCAATGAAAGATAGTTAATTTTATTGATAAATTAAGGAAGACAAGAGTTAGGTGGTTCATACTTACATTATTATCAGAATCATCTTGAATAGATACAGAACTTTTTAGCACGAAGGTAACTACGACATTTGCCAATGGAAATACCAACTCCTAAATTGTTTACTTCTTCCATATTTGCAATACCAAATGTCTGTTATGCCTGTAAATCAATATGCATGTTAAATAATTCAAACAAAATAGAACATGTAATGCAATTATTAAAAATAATTGAACTTAAGACAAAAACTTTATTCAATTTACCATAAGTAAATCAGTCATGCAAATTGAGGGTGGGATAACAACACTAATATTTTGTTGACTTGTTCCAAAATTATTGACCTAACATGATAAATTATTCAAAGGTTAATAACACATTACAAACATAAAATATTTCTTTTATGTCATTCAAGTGGACGAAGATGATTTGATCACTAACATATTTTGGTCTGACGCAAAAATGAGGAATGGCTACTTAGACTTTGGTGATGTAGTGTGTTGGAACCCGAACTTTTCCTGAAAGTTAGAACTATTAAATGAGAAATTGTTAGTGATTAATTATGAGTAAAGAAAAAGGAGAATTCTTGATTTTGAAATGATATACAAGATTTAGGTAGTGAATGTAGTAAGTTGATGATGAGTGAGTATATGTGTGTATGTTCTGTTATTAATATTCATGATCAATCATGGACTATAATTTTTTTATGGATGATATTGAATTTAAATGGACGTTGAGAGGCATAATAGTGATTGAGCATGAAAATTGAAAAAGTAGAAAAGTAACAGAGCATGGATAGGTTGATTATGAATTCTAAGTTTTTGATGGTTTTTGACTAAACTTACATATTTTGGAGTAGTATGAAATTATGGTGAATGAGTTAATTGAAATGGAGTAGAAAGACTAGAATAAAAATAGAAGTTCTGGATTTTGGAAAGTGGAAGTCTAAAAATTTTCTGAGAATGAATAGTGGAGAGTTAGATTTTTCGATCTGAAACTTCTTCTGTGATTTTTCTAGATTGATCTAGAGAGGTTTTGATAAAATTATCTTTATGAAAGTTGTAGCTTGTCTTTCTAGCTTTCTAATGCTATCAAGAATGAAATTTTCGATATCGGAGCTAGAAGTTATGCTCATTGAAGTTTGTGTTGCTGCATAGGGTGAATTTTTAGGACAGCCTAATTAATTGGAAATTTTGACCCTTAGAGGCAGAAATTGCTTTTAAGTTCTTCATGGAAGTTGTAGAGCCTTCTTTTAGCTTTCCATTGATACCAAATTTGCAAATTTTGGAGTTCTGGGTCAAAAGATATGAATTTTGGAAATTGGGAAGTCGAAAGAAGAAAGACCTAGGAGGCAAGTCCCGAGTGTGATGCATCGGAAAGATGACACGGTGAGCGCGTGCTCACCTCGCTTTTACGAGGCGTCAAGACTGCCAGGCCTCGGTCTCTTGTGCGCGCACGTCGCTAGTGCGACGTGGCCGGTTCTCCCCCTAACCTGACCTCTCTCCACTCTGTTGACCATAACTTTTTCGTCCGACCTACGATTGACCTGATTTTTGAAGCGTTGGATTCCTAATACATTCCTCTATCTCTACATAAAAATTTACAGCTTTTGATATTAATTTGAAAAGATGGATTGAATCAAAGTGAGAGGATCGGTTAAAAGAGTATAAGTTGGACAATTTTCTAAACATACTTCAGTATTTTGGCAATATCTGTATCTGTAGAGATCCAAATGAGTTGATTCTTGTTTCCAAACAAACTAGAGACATGGAGCTACAACTTATCTAAGGAATCGAATTTCAATTTAGTCCTTAAGACTTTCAATTTCTGTAGTAAATTTGGGTGTAGTATTCAGTCTCGGTTTAATTTTAGCCCAAAAGTGTTTTGGCCATAACTTCTTTATTTCTGAAGCAAATTTAACGTTTTTTGTATTGTAGAGACTTAAGACAATGGGGAACAAATGTTTTGAAGAAGTCTTATTGAAATTCCTTTCTGAGCTATCCCAAAATCTATTCGGAAGTAAGTGAGATGAGTTCATTTTTTAGGTTTGACTTGGTGTGGGCACACCATCCTTGTGGGCGGGGTCCCAACACTTATGGTATCAGAGATAGGTTTAAGTCCAGGTGTAGGATGAGACATGAAAGTTACATGCATTGATTCAAATGAACTATTTGCAATGTTTTGAATTGTTTCACATGCTTTGAAATTTTTTTATATGATTTGAACCGTTTTGCATACTTTGAACCGTTTTGCACACTTTGAAAATTGTTTTGCATGAACTAAAGTTTGTCCATGGTTTTATTTTGAAGGAGTGATTATGCTGCCTTAAAAAAGAACTCGAGGAGCTGCGACTCAATCTTGCTCTCGTCAAGGGAGCACGGATGAACCCTATGTCTCTCAAGATGCAGGGACACATTCTGCTCCGAATTCTGTGGCAGCTAGTGTGCAACATGAGGTGCCTCCACCGCCTCCTCCTATGCCTCAAGCAAATCCCATGGATCCTTTGTTCTTTCAAGCCTTTGCCCAGGCTTTTACCTATGCCATGGGTCAAGGGTCTCAAGTTCCGATGCAAGCTCCAGTGGAGAGGAGTGGACAGTATGATAAGCTCCGCAAGTATGGGGCTGTAGACTTTAATGGTACTACAAATCCGGAAGAGGTTGAAGCATGGTTGAAGAGGACATAAAGAGTCTTGCTTTAGATGAAGTGCTTCGATGAGGAGAATTTAGATTTTGCAGTTAGTCTACTACAGGGGATGCGCTTCATTGGTGGGAGTCAGTGCCCCATAGTCAGGTGATACCACCGGTACTAACATGGAGAGACTTTTTGGAAGCTTTCAGGAGGAAGTACTTCTTAAGGGTATACATCCAAAAAAAGGCCAGAGAGTTCTTAAATCTCACACAGAGGGACATGAATGCTCCAATGCTTGAGAGGAGTACAAGGGGTCACCAAACACAGAGTGAAGTAGGAAGTAGTGGCCCTTCTAAGAACAAGCAGGTAAGGGCAGTTTCAGGGCAAGCCTCAAGTGTGGGAGGCACTGGAAGCCTCAAGTGTGGGAGGCACTGGAAGGGTGGAGAGGAGCAGGAACATGAACCCCCAATGTGAGCATTGTGGGAAGTTTCACAAAGGAGAGTGCTTCAAGTTAAGGAGGGTTGAAACAGTGGGGACTAGGCCAGTCACTGAGGTGGGCAGTTCTGCAGCAGTGAGGAAGGCTATTCCTCGAGGAAGGCCAAGGGGTCAGGCACAGGCAAGAGTGTTTGTCATGACAAGGGAGGAAGCAGCAGCCGCACCAGAGGTTGTCACTGGTATGGCCCAGTTATTTGATTCAGCAGTCTATTTACTAATTGATTTTGGTTCTACGCATTCTTTTGTTTCTGCAAGTATGATTCTGCATGGTGTGAGTTCAGTGCCTTTGAATAGTCCTTTTTCTTGTTAGTACACCTTTAGGGAGGAATGTAGTAATTAGTCAAGCAATAAAAGCTGTGAGTTATTTATTGATGGTGCTAGACTGGTAGTGAATTTGCTACCTTTATACCTAAGAGGCTTAGATGTTATACTTTGAATAGATGCCATGGAGAAATATCATGCGAAGTTGGATTGTGGCCTTAAGGAGGTGGAATTTGATTTGGGTAACGGTGAGAAGGTGAGTTTTAGAGAGGACATGAAAATACCATCACCAAGAATTATTTCGACTTTGCTGGCTGATAGAATGATGGGAAAGGGGTGTGAAGCCTTTTTGGCATATTTTGTGGACACTGATGTGAATGAAGGGAGGTTAGAGGATCTTCCTATTGTGAGGAAATTTCCAGACGTGTTCCTAGAGGAATTGCCTGGTTTACCACCGGTGAGGGAAATCGAGTTTGCCATCGACTTGATTTCCGGAACCGCACCTATTTCCATACCACCGTATAGGATGGCTCCTGCTGAATTGAAGGAGCTTAAGGAACAGTTGGAGGAACTAGTAGAGAAGGGGTATATAAGGCCGAGTTCGTCACCTTAGGGAGCGCCTGTTCTATTTTTTAAGAAGAAGGGATGGAACATGGCGGATTTGTATTGATTATCAGAGACTCAACAAGGTGACCATTAATAATAATTATCCTCTGCCCAAGATTGATGATCTATTTGACCAGCTGCTGGGAGCAAGGGTCTTTTCCAAGATTGATCTCAGGTCAGGTTATCATCAGCTCAGAATCAAGGAGTTTGATGTAAGCAAGACAACCTTTAGGACTCGTTATGGGCATTACTAGTTCCTAGTTATGCCTTTTGGGTTGACCAATGCTCTAGCCGCATTCATGGATCTTATGAATAGGGTCTTCAAGGATTATCTGAATCAGTTTGTCATAGTGTTTATAGAAGACATTCTGGTGTATTCCAAGAGTGAAGGGGAATATGAGGAACATCTCAGGATAGTACTGCAGACACTGAGAGAGAGGGAACTTTATGCCAAATTTAGCAAATGTGAATTTTGGCTTCATAAGGTGGTATTCCTTGGACATGTAATTTTTGAGGATGGGGTATATGTTGATCCGAAGAAAATTGAAGCAGTGGTGAATTGGCATGCACCTAAGACAGTGATAGAAGTGAGGAGTTTTCTGGGTCTGACACGTTACTATAGGAGGTTTGTGGAAGGATTCTCCATGATTGCTGCTCCACTAACTAGGTTATTGAGGAAGAATCAGAAGTTTATCTGGAGTGATGAGTGCCAGAAGAGCTTTGAGGAGCTTAAGCATAGATTGACAAGTGCTCCAATTCTGACTTTGCCCATGGGAGATGAAGGTTATACAGTGTATAGTGATGCTTCGAGAAAGGGTTTGGGTTGTGTATCGATGCAAGCAGACAAGGTAATGGCATATGCCCCGCGGCAGCTAAAGCCTCATGAGTTAAATTATCCGACCCATGATTTAGAATTGGCAGCAGTGATTTTTGCCTTGAAAATTTGGAGACATTATCTATATGGGGTTTAGACGAATATTTTTATTGACCATAAAAGTCTCAAGTACTTACTGAGTCAGAAAGAGCTGAATTTGAGACAGAGAAGGCGGATTGAGTTACTTAAGGATTATGATTTGTTGATTGAGTACCATCCAGGCAAAACAAATGTCGTGGCGGATGCCTTCAGTAGAAAATCATCAATAGCACATGTTCAGACAGTTTATCTGCCTTTATTGGAAGAGATGGCGAAGCTTAGGATAAGTTTAAAGCAGGAGGAACCTGACTGTATTGTTGCTACCTTCAGAGTGAGACCGATACTTAGAGAGAAGGTTAGGGAGTTACAGGCACAGGATGCAGATTTGAGTAAGCTCCGAGAAGAAATTCAGAATGGCAAGAAATCTGAAGTGGTAGTGAGGGAAGATGGATTTATGGTGGTAGGGAACAAGCTTTGTATCCCAAATATCAAGGAGGTGAAGGATGAGATACTGGATGAGGCACACAATGCACCTTATGCCATACACCCCGGTAGCACCAAGATGTACAGAGACTTGAAAGAGCATTTCTGGTGGAAAGGCATGAAGAGGGATGTAACAGAATATACAAGTAAGTGTCTAGTGTGTCAGTAAGTCAAGGCTGAACACCAGGCACCTTTAGGCAAGTTAAGGCCATTGTCTATTCCTGAGTGGAAGTGGCAAAGAGTGACCATGGATTTTCTGATGGGTTTGCCTAAGACTAGTAGGAAACATGATGCCATATGGGTTATTGTCGATCGTTTGACGAAGTCAGCCCATTTTCTGGCAATTAAACAGACTGATTCTTAGCATGCGCTGGCGAAGAAGTACATTGATGAAATAGTGAGACTGCATGGAATTCTTGACTCTATAGTTTCTGATAGAGATCCTCGGTTTACTTCAAGATTTTGGGGAAGCTTACAAGAGGCTTTGGGAACCAAGTTGAGTTTTAGCACTGCTTTTCATCCTCAAACATATGACCAATCTGAGTGAACCATTAGGACTCTTGAGGGAATGCTCAGGGCATGTGTGATGGATTTCAAAGGAGCTTGGGATGAGCATCTGCCATTGGTCGAATTTGCTTACAATAATTCGTACCATTCAAGCATTCAGATGGCTCCTTATGAAGCACTGTATGGGAGGCGATGTAGAACTCCTATATGCTGGGATGAAGAAGGAGAAAGGAGACTAATATGATCAGAATTGATTCAGATGACAGTTGACAAGGTCAAGTTAGTTAAGCAAAGGCTTAAAGTGGCTTAGGATAGAATGAAAAGCTACAGTGATGCACACCGAAAGGAAATGGAGTATGAAGTCGGTGAGAAAGTCTTCCTTAAGACATTTCCTTGGAAAGGAGTCATGAGATTTGGCAAGAAGGGCAAGTTGAGCCCAAGATATGTGGGTCCTTATGAAATTCTTGAGAGGATTGGACCATTAGCCTATAGGTTGGCACTTCCACCGGAATTATCACAGATTCATGATGTCTTTCATGTTTCCATGATGAGGAGATATAGATCAGATCCCTCTCACATCATTCAAACCACTGAGGTTCAGTTAAGAGATGATCTAACTTATGAGGAGACTCTAGTGGAGATCTTGGATACTAAGGAAAAGGTCCTTAGGAACAAGACAGTTCAACTAGTAAAAGTCCTATGGAGAAACCATTCTGTAGAAGAAGCCACGTGGGAGCCCTTGGAAGCTATGAAGGAGAAGTATCTATACCTCTTCAATAACTCGGGTAAGAATTTCGAGGACGAAATTTTTTTTAGGAGGGGAAGAAATGTTAGCTCCCGAATGTTTTTTTTTGTTAAGCATGATTTAGATAATTATAAGGTTTGGAGAGATAAAATATTTTTGGGAGTAAATTTTTATTTAATTATGTCTATGTTAGTGGAATTTATTTCATGGGTTAGTTGAAGTAAAGGTGGTATATTCATGCATAAGGGGTATTTTGGGTAGTTTACTTAAGGTTAAGAACACTAAGGCATTAAAGGAAGGGCAAGGTGGACTTTTCTCATTTATTAAGGGTAAAATTGGAAAGGAAAGGTGTTGTCTTGGGCTGGAGAAGATGAAAAACGTGAATAGGTGAAAGAACAAGAGTTATACGAAAATCAAAAGTGAGAAATAGAGTTTTCGGTGAAGTTGAGAAAGGAATAGAGTTTTGGGCTAGGTTTCATCTTTTCTTAGTTTTAAAGAGAGAGTTTAAGGTTACTCAAGAAGGGAAAAAGAAAGAGGAAGGGAAGAGCTTTCTTTAGAGCCAATAATCTCATAAATTGGTGAAGATTCAAGGTAAGTTCGATTTTTATACTTGGGTATATGGAAGGGGTTTTGGTTCATGAAGTTTAGGAAATAATTGGGTTTTAGCAATCTAGAGTCAATTTTAGTGAATGTGCTTTATGGGTTCTTAATTTTAAATTCCTATTGAATGGGAATTTTATCATTATGAAGGAATTCAAGGAGGAGTTCAAGAGCGGCAAGAGGAGTAAGAGGAAAGACATCCTTAAGCCAATTCCTAAGCAAGGATTTCAAGGTGGGTTACGGTCTTATAACTAAGTGATAAGCCAATAATGTTTTCTTTTAAAGTATGGAAATAAATGATTTCAACTATTTCATGAACGGACTTTATAACTCTTGAATGCTTTGAGAATGTATTACGTGTTTTGTATGAGCATATTGTATTGATGAATTATGAAAAGATTGTGCAAATGATTTTTTAAAAATGATATTATGCTTGAAAAATCAAGTTTCGAAAATGTGCCATTTAGGCAACAAGATTGCAAGTATTGAGATACATGTTATGTGGGTTTGGTTTGATCCATTTTGTGTGTCAAGTGCACTTTGACTATAGGCTTCTCCCACCTGCCTGCTAATGGCATGGTGCTCCTTTATGGATGTCCTCACGTTTACGACTACACGAAACCACTATGTGGGATTATGTTAGTTCGTTCTGTTCACGACAATACAGGACCCTTTTTGGGAAAATGTGCTAGCTCGTTCTGTTTATGGACCTTCCAAACCATTTAGGTGCATTTATATGTTCATGATTTATTGACAAGAGTGATGCATACCTGATTTGCACTATTGAGAATTTGGTTGAGAATTTGAGAAATATGTGTTTGGTGATTAAATTGTGAATTTTTGTTACAATGGAAATAAGTGTTTCAATGGTTTTGCTTGTTACTGGTTATAAAATTGTTAGCTATGAGCTTTAAGGTCACCCTTATTCCTTGGAAGAGCATGAACTAGACATATTATTGAACATGCTTCAGTAATTTGATGATATCTTGATATGTAGAGATCCAAACAAGATTATTCTTGTTTCTAAATAAACTAGAGACATAGAGCTACAAATTATCTGAAGAAGTAGAATGTTTATTCAGTCTATTCTTAGACTGTTATTAACTTAAGAAAAAGGGGAACAAATGTTCTAAAGAAGTCAGATTGAAATTCCAATTTAAGGTTTCCCAAAATCTGTTCGAAAATAGGAGAAATGAGTTCGTTTTTTATGTTTGACTGGTTTGAGCACGCCACCCTCATAGGATGCGCATCCAGGTGTCACGTAGGATGTCGGGCACGTAACTCGCAAGGGTAGGTTCCCAACATTACATGCTTAAGGTAATCTCTGTGGTTTCTAAGGCTAAGATGCTTGGGGCGGATATGCATGCGGATACACAGATGATTATGATCATCAATAGCTTAAACTCTTCTTTTCAGCAGTTTATGTTAGACTATGAGCTCAATAGCAAGGATTACACCTTAAGTAAGTTGAAGAATACCCTCTAAAGTACGAAGGAGATATTGAATATCAAGGCTCATGGGCTAGAAGCTAGTGTAGCATCTTCTTCTAATCCCAAGGGTAAGGGCAAGCAAAAGAAGAAGGTTCCAATGAAAAAGAAGGCCCAAACAGGGGTCAAGGCCCAACCCATGGAAAAGAAGGCCAAAGAGAACACCAAGGGAAAGTGTTTCCACTGTGATGAGATGGGCCACTGGAAAAGAAACTGTCCAGTCTAACTTGAGTCCCTCAAAAGCAAACAATGTATGGGCTTCCTAAGTTTGTTAGGAACTAGAAATGTGGCAGATTTATCTGATTCTTAGATATTAGATTCAGGAGCCACTAACCATGTTTGCAATTCTTTGCAGGTTCTAGCAAAGAAAAAGACTACCTAAAGGCCAATTTCAAGTCAAGGTAGCAGATGGATCCTATGTTTCAGCAGAATAAGTGGGCGTAGTTATCTCGGACTTTCCTAGTGGTCATAGGTTATATTTGGAGGTTGTTTATTACATGCCAACAATTGTAAGGAACATGATTTCTATTTTTCTAATAAAATATGGTTATTCCTTATATTTTGAAAATGTTGTTTCAATATATGAGAATAAGGATTTTATTTATGATGTGATAATTAAACAGG
>JANIHZ010119017.1:0-14117 GCA_027478365.1 Erythroxylum rufum | reverse complement strand
GTTGAGAACTAGGTGCAGTACATTGGGAGCTGAATGTAAAATTCGTGTTCTGACTTCGGAAGAAAATCTGGATTAATCTAGATAGATTTTGGCAAAGTTGCCTTCTTGAAGTTGTAGATATTTCTTTTATCTTTCCAACGGTATATAGCATGAAAATTTTGGACATCTGAGTCAAAAGTTATGATCTTTATAAGTGAAGATGCTTTGGAAGCAAAAGTAAGACAAAGCAAAGTAAGACGAAGCAATTAAGACGAAGCAAAGTAAGACGATGCAAATGAAAGAAGAAAGAAAACTTCTTCTTAGTCACTGTTCATCTAAGATGAAGTTACTGTTCATCCACTTCGTCTTAGTTACTGTTCATCTACTTCGTCTTAGTTATTGTTCATCTAAGACGAAGTTACTGTTCATCCATTTCGTCTTAGTTACTGTTCATCTAAGACGAAGTTACTGTTCCTCCACTCCGTCTTAATTACTGTTCATCTTCTATCTTATGTTCCATTTTTGATCCTTTATAAGATAGAAATTGGCTTCGATGTCTTCATGAAAGTTGTAGAGCTCAAAGTCCTTTTTCAAACCGTTTGAACATGAAATCAATCCGACATTTGTAGCAAAAGCTATGGCAATTGCGCCAAGATATATAAAATATGAGTAAGGACAAAAACATGTTTGATTCTTTTTGCCATACCTTCTTCTCTAGACACCCAAATGATCTAATTCTTGAACCATTGGATTTATAAGACATTGCTCTACATCTTTACCAAAAATCATAGCTATTTGAAATGAATTGAAAAATATGAGTGAAAAATATTAGACGGGTACAGTGAGTATGATCTTAAATATTATGAACTGGTGTTATTCTACTGAACATACTTTAGTATTCTAATGATTTCTGGATAGGTAAAGCTCCAAATAAGATGATTTTTGTTTTTTAGTAAGCTAGAGACATGGATCTACAAATGGTATGAAGAAATTGGAAGCTAATTTAGTCTCTAAATGTTTAAATTTTATATGGAAGTTGTGCATAGTATACTATTTTGGACAAGAGCAGTCCAAAATTTTTTTAAGTATATCTTTTGAATTACTGAACTAAATTGAATGATTTTTGTGGCATTAGAAATATAAAACATAGGAGAACAGGTTTCTAGAAGAAAGTGTTGCAAAATAACTTATTAAAGTGCTAATTGTATGTGTATGTGATTGTTAAATGTGTTAGGAATGTGTATTTGTATTTGTATATGAATGAAATTATGAATTCTCCACGTCAATGTGGAATGCCGGACTAAGGTTAGATGATATGAGAAAGTGATTGAATGGGATATGCAATTATGAGTGATGCATTCCATTGCATGAATGCATGAAATATAATGGCAATGGTGACCAAAGTAGCCAATGATTAGAGCTTAAAGCTCAACGAGTGAAAATGAACCTCAAGCTCAAAAGTGATTCAGAGCCTCAGGCTCAACATTTAGTAAGCCGTGTTTCCCCCAAGTGGATAAGGGGCAGTTATCATGTGTAGGCACTCAATCACAACAAAGCAACAAATGAAAAGTGAGTCTCATGTGTATTGCATATGCATAATATGAATGACTAAGTGTATTGAAGGTGAAATAATGTGAAATGTCAAATAAAGTGAGATGTGTGAATTATGTGTTATGTGACTGGGTGAGCCATCGATGATGGTCACTCATTGAGTTTCCAAAACTCACCTAAAATTTGTAAATATTTTTCAGGATCAGAAGAATACCCCGCTAGGCTAACGGGAGTATACATACAACATTCAAGTGAAGGTTAGAGGTCGGGATCAATTCGCGTCTGCATTTATGTTTTCCTATTTTTGTATAAATTTGTATTCCGCCATTTCTTTAAAATAATGTATTCCAAAATTTTGTTTAAAATGTGTACAAAGGCTTTTATGGTGGAAAGTAAAAACAAAGTGTTATGTATTTGTGAAAGGGCCTAATTGGCTATAGAAATTTCTATTGATTGTATTGTGTTAATTGAAAATGTTTATGATAAAGGTGGGCCCGATCTGAATATGAATTTCCACAGAATATGTTATTGATTTCAAAAAAAAATTTACCGACTTTTGAATGATTGAGTACTCTAGCACGCCGCCCTCGTGGGGCATGGACTTGGATATTATCATCGATGTCGGGTTCGAGTCTTACGGGAGTGGGGTGTCACATGCATGATTCATATACTTATTAATAATGTATTACTATTGCTTAGACCTTTTATTTCTTACAAGTATTTAAGCTAATTTCATAAAACTTAAATGATTCAATCATAAAAATTATTTAATGTTGAAGAGTCTAAATATTATATAAAAATACATAAAATTACAATGATTGTGATTTTAAACTTTTGAATTTTACACTTGACCTTGTTTTTATTTAACCTTTTGATTTGTAAGATCATTCAAATTTATCACAAACTATAAATATGTAAAATTCTATACTAATCAATGTTTTAAAAACCTAACTAGAAATTAAATCAGTAAGAAAAGAGGTATTAGTATTAGACTATCTAAATTTGGTATATAGTAAATAAGAAAAAAAATTATAAGAATAAGTATAAATATAACAGAAAAATAAAACAATTTATTAAAATAAAAATACATCAATTAATAATCAATTAATAATATTTCTAATATTTCAAAGTAAAATTAAATATTACATAAAAATTAAAATAATAGTAATAATTAAAATTATATTTATGAAATACAGAGATGGTGATAACTACTGCAACTTCAACAACAAAAGGAGTTGATATTAAAAAGCTGATGTTTTGGAGTTTCACGACTATACATTTAAGATGTTGGAGACCTGGTTATTCGCCCGTCGTCGTCTCTTCTCCTATCACTTGCCTCAACTTCTTCAATTCTTCTGCTTTGTGTCTACTATTTGTTATTAAGGTTGCTGCGTATATACAATACGGAGAGAAAGGTAAGAACAATCTCTCGATGGTTCCACTTTTATTTCTAACAAGTCAACAGGGAACATTGCACTTTGGCACAAGCTGAGCATGACATGCCAGTCACAGAAATCAGCACCTTGTCCTCCAGTTGTTTCTGGGTTATTTCCTCTATCGTCCTTGGGGTATTTGGGCATCAAAGGGTATCTGGGTCTCGCCGACCGGTTGCCATAGCTCTTGTCGCCGACCAGTGTCTTTTTCAAGAATTGCTATAAAGGGAGGTATTCTTCTCCTTTTTTTCTCTTTTATCAAGTGTTTTGAGTTCTCATCTTTATATTACTATCTTTATAATGCTTTTTGCCATGTTTTATGGTTGTAAGTGGTTTGGACTTAGTGTTGGCTGTAAGAAATGGGTGGGTTGCTGTTCTTATCCTTATTCAGTAGTTCTTTTCACTTATGATACTATCGACGTTTCAGTTGCTACTTTTTTATCGTTTGTTTTCTGTAATTGTTTTCTGGCTGATCCAAAACTTGCTCGGTGCTGATAAATGACATTTCACGTGCAGCATCACCGAGTTTTAGTTCATTAAGATTATGGCTAAAGGACTTCTTTTTATTTTTTAACATAAATTATGTCAGTTTTGGTACTTGCTATGAAGTTTTTTTTTAAGAACTAGGAATTGCCAAAGGGAGTTTCATACTTTGCACAGAAGCCGCTAGGAGGGATTTCTGTGGTTTGTTCTTCTGGGTTATTCATACTGATCTGGCCGAAGTTGGTTTTTTGATAAACAGTTTGTTGTGTGGTAGACAACAGAGAATATAGGTAAAGATACGAGGTCAGCTTACAGGGATAAAGATCCCCATATCTATGGAATCAAAACTCAGATTCGCATCATCCACAGATGCTAACCTTAACCTCATTCTGACAGAGATGCTACAATCCAAGCGGAGGATCTTTTTCCAATCTTTGATGTGCCCCTTCTTTCTCTCTCTTTGATAACACAACTCTTCACTTTATACAAACTCTTTTTTCATATCAAATCTACTGTTATAAAATCGTAGGATTGCCTTTGTTGTAGGATACTCAATAGTTAGGCTTCAGTCTTCACTCATGTGATATACGTATATGGGATTGCACAGTAATAGTTCCATTATTATTAGTATCCTAATAATTATTATTAGTATTACTATTGTTTATTATTTTTTTACTATTACCTTTTTTTAGTATTTTCTTTATTCTTTAGTATAATTATTATATATTATTCTTACTTTAATATTTCTGTGGTGGGGTCTTTTAGTTTCAGTTTTTAGGGAGTTCTTAGGATAGGACTTGCAGGAAACATAATAGGCACGGGTTAGGCGGGATGCCTTCAGATCACGTAAATAGATTCAGTGCAAGCGAGTTGGGACGTGCAACGTGCAAGAATAAAGATGGAGATGATTTAATAAGGATAGGCTCTTCGAACGTGGGGACCCTCACAGGAAATTCCTTAGAATTGGTAGAGATCTTAGACAAGTGTAGGATACAAATAGCAAACATTCAAGAGACTAAATGGGCAGGAGCTAAAGCAAAAGAGATAGGGGTTCAAAATATGGTACTTGGGTAGTAAGCGGAAGCAGAATGGGATAGGCATCTTAGTGGACAAGGGTCTTATGAACAAAGTCGTGGGGATGATAGGATAATGGTGGTAAAAATTATTTAAGCAGTGTGGTTCTTAATGTAGTATGTACTTATGCACCTCAAGCTAGCACGGACAGACAACAAAAATGGTCATTCTAGGAGGCGTTGGACGGGGTGCTTCAGCAAATCTCTCATACTGAGCAGATCATCCTAGGAGGGGCTTTTAATGGGCATATGGGGGTGGATTTAGATGGATATATAGGAACTCATGAGGGCTTCAGATACAGCACTAGAAATGATAGTGGGATTGATTTATTGGATATGGCCATAGCATATGAGTTAGTAATAGTAAATTCATGTTTTAAGAAAAATGAAGCGCACTTGGTGACGTTTTGTAGTAACACAACCAAGACGCTAACTGATTATCTCCTTGTCAGGACAAGAGCCAGATCATGGTGTAAGGACTGCAAAGTACTTCCAGTCGCATACCTATCAACCCAACATAAATTGTTAGTTTTGGATCTAGGGATTAAGGGTTGGAGGGCACAACAATTCACGAAGCGATTTCACAAAATTAGATGGTGGAGAGTAGAAGGGATATGGTGGAACATTTTAGGACACAAGTTTGATTTAATACAACATGGGATGTGAGTGGGAATGCGAATTGGATGTGGCAGAGAGTAGCCCCTGTAGTGAGAGAGACCGCCACAAAACTCCTTGGGGTTTTTAAAAGACAGGGGAGGGGGCGGATGGAGTCCTGGTGGTAGTTAGATGAGGTCAAGGGGACAGTAAAGGCGAAAAAGAGAGCTTTTAAAGCTCTGTTGGCAAGTGTAACAAAGGAGGAGCGGGTCACTAACAGAGTAAGGTATAGATTGGCAAAACAGATGTTGGACCCTGAACTTTTCTTGGAAGTTAGAACCATTAAATGAGAAATTGTTAGTGATCAGTTATAAGTAAAGAAAAAAGAGAATTCTTGAATTTGAAGTGTTGGATTTCGGAAAGTGGAAGTTTGAAAATTTTCGAAGAATGAACAGTGGAGAGTTGGATTTTCGATCTGAAAATTTTGTGATTTTTTTGGGTTGATCTAGAGAGATTTTCATACAATTGTCTTCATGAAAGTTGTATCTTATCTTGCTATCTTTCTAACGCTATAACGTATGAATGTTTTTGATATCATGGCTGGAAGTTATGATTATTAGAAGTTTGGATGTTGCATTTGGTGAACTTTCAGGACAGCTGCCTTATTTCGAAATTTTGACCCTTATAGAGGCAAATTTTGTTTTTTAAGTCTTCTAAAGTTGTAGGTCTAGAAGTCTTCTTTAACGTGGTCTTTGAATGACCTTAATCTGATATTTGTAGTGAAAGTTATGCCCTTTTTACTAAAATAGGTCGGATTGTCGCGATCGCGATTTCGCGGCTGTGTGCGCGCAGGTCGCGACCCCCAGGTTTTTCCCTCACCTGAATATGTTTCACTCTTTTGACCATAACTTTGTCGTCCGACCTCCAAATGACCTGATTTTTGAAGCATTGGATTTTTAAGACATTCCTATACCTTTTCACAAAAAATTATAGCTTTTGGTTTTAAATTGAAAAAGATTGATTGAATCAAAGTTAGAGGATCGGTTAAAAGAGTATGAGTTGGATATTTTTACTGAATATGATTCAGTATTTCTAGGATATCTTCATCTATAGAGCTCCAAATGAGACGATTCTTATTTTTAAATAATATAGAGACTTGGAGCTACAAATTATCTGAAGGAATCAAATTTCAATTTAGTCCTTAAGACTTTCAATTTCTGGAGTGAAGTTGGGTATAGTGTGCAGTCTCGGTTTAGTAATAGTCTGAAAGTGTTTGAGCCATAACTTTTGTTCTAGTTATCCGAATGAGATGATTCTTGATTTGGATTAAACTAGAGAGGCAAGTATACAAATTGTTTGTTATAATCGGAGTTTTAATTCAGTCACTAAGAATATTAATTTTCAGATAGAAGTTGAGCACAAGATATTGTTTTAGTATAAGAATAGTCTGAAAGAGTTTACGGTATAACTTTTAGACTATGAAACCAAATTGAATGATTTTGATGTAATTAGAAAATTGAGACAATGAGGAACATTTTTCTAGAAGGAAGTTCTATCAAATTCCTTCAATTATATGATTAACAAAAGGTCTTGATTTTTGGAAAGAGTTAAGCATAATTTAAATAATTTTTGAGGTCTTGCTAGATTAATTATTTTGTTTTGAGTTAATTATTATGTTAATGTTGGTTGGATTTTAAAATATGGTTTAGTTGTATTAAGTAGCAAGAGTATGTATGAATGAGGGCTTTTTGGGATGATCACTAAGCCATTTAAGTTACAAGGCTTATATGTAAGGGTAAATTGGTCATTGCTCACTCATTAATGGCAAAGTTGTAATAAGACAAGTGGGCTTGCATTTAAGGAAGAAGTAAGCACGAAAATTAGAAGAAAAGAAAAAAGAAAAGAGAGGAGAGAGGAGAGAGTTCGGTGGAGAGAGGAGAGAAAGAAGAAGGAAGAAAAAAGCTAGGTCTTGATTTTTCTAAGCCTTCAAGAGGGATTTTCAAATTTATTCATAAAGGAAAAAGGAAGAGGAGGACGAGAGCTTCCATTAGAGCCAAGAAACTCCTCATTTGGTGAAGGATCAAGGTAAGAGCATTTTTGATTTGTTGGATTTTTGAAAGGGTTTTGGTTTATATAGCTTAAGAAAAGTATGAGTTTAAGAATTCTAAGATCAATTTTAATGAATATGTCTTATGGGTTTCTCAATCAGAATGCCTATTAAACGAAAATTTTGCCTTTGATGAAGGAAATCAAGAGAGGTAAGAGGAGCAAGAGTAGAGGTTTTTGAGCAAGTTTTAAGCAAGGAAATAAGGTGGGTTTCATGTTTCTAATTTGAGTGATGAGCCATAAATATTTTCTTTTGAATCAAGAGAGTAAAATGATTTCAATTTCATCATTAAATATTGCTTTTACTGCTTTTGATTGATTGAGAAATTGCTACATGTTGTGGTGTATGGAATTTTGATTATGAATTGTGAATTGCTACATAAAAGGGTTTTTCAAAAAAAATTGCATGTTCATGAAAAACAAGTTTCCGAAATGTTGCCATTTGGGCAATCTTTTTCCAAATCATGATTACATGTTATGTTGGTTTGGTTTGGTTCGTCTGTTTTGTCAAGTGCACTTGTTTAAAGGCTTTTCCCGCCTGCTCGTTAGTGGTATGGAGCTCCTTCATGGACTCCCTTACGACTACACAAAACCACTATGTGTGATTGTGTTAGTTCGTTCTATTCACGGCTACACAGGACCATTATATGGGAATGTGTTAGTACATTTTGTTTACGGACCTACCCAAACCATTTCTGATGTGTTTAGGTGTTTATGATTTGTGACAAGTTTTGATGAATTCATGTTTTATGATGTTTATGAATTGCTTGATAAAGTGTGAATTTGGGAAATATGTGTTACATGGATTTCAATTTTTTACAATGGAAATACAGATTTCAATAGTTTTTGCTTGTCTCTCGGTTATAAACTTGTTACCCACGAGCGTTAAGCTTACCTCCTTTCATTCCCATCTTCAGGTGATGAGAAAGAGATCGGGTGAAAGAAAGTCAAGGCATTCATTTGATTATGCATATTTTGAATTTTAAGTTGGATTGATGTAAAAATAAAACTTTAGACATATGTTGAGAATTATAGGATTTTGTATCTTTTGTTGTATTTTGGATTTTGAGATTGATGATGTAATGTGGCTTGGAATGTCATTAAAGTTTGTAAAAATTTATCGTATGATGTTAATGACACATGAATTGTATATGGATAAGTTGAGTTGGAATTAAATGTATTGGAAGAAGTTTTCCGTTTGAGCTAATGAAGTTTGAACATGAATTGTTGCTTATATATATGTGTGTGTGAGATATTATAGAAAAGCAAGATAGGATTTTTGGTGAATGATGAGATGTTATTGAATATGAGGAGGTCTATGAATTTAAGGTGGAGTGTTGGATGAAATTCCAATAGTTGATGATAAATCGATGATGGTTAAAGAGACTACAAGAAACCACGCTAAATTATTAAGGTATTCACAAAGCGGAACCACATGTTTTGGTATCATGATTTCGTAACAGGTTGGGCTCCGGAATCAAGCGGGGTCCAAAATAAATCCTTCGTGTTCATGTGGGATTTTCTAGAATTCCACAAAGGTATCTTTATCCTTTGCCACATGGTTAGTTGTTCTAGAATATGCAATCCATAATGGATGTGGTTCTATTAGAAAAATAGAGCAAAAGATATTTAAGAAACAAATGTCTAAACAATAAGATTATACCTTTTTGAGCTCGTTACAATCACAAGCAAAGTGACCCTTATTTCTAAAGTTAAAGCACTTAGCTTTATTCATGTTATGCTTTTTGAAAGGATGTTTTCCTTTTTCATATCAGATCCATTTTGCACTCTTTCATTCATGATTATAATGGGTATTTCTCATACCCTTTTTCCATTAAAGCCTAACATGATGGTTATGCTTCTGATTTATAACTCCATATAAGCTGAAACCAACTACATAAACCTCAGAAGGCATTTTATAGGTTTTAAGACATACTTCTTCTAGTATGAGATGCCTTATAACATCTTCCATCATTTTGACACTTTCATTATGGGTTAGATGCATCTTCATATGCTCCAACTTTGAGATAATAAATGGATCATAGCTTGTACTTACTGCTAATCTAATAGTTCATAACCAACGTCACTCAACTCATTTATCATATTTGACATATGGTCAAATGCTTTTACATCATAATTCTAATGTTTCTTGTAAGTATCAAATTTGATAAGGAGTGACCTCACTTTTTGGTCACTGAAGTGCCTCTAAAATGTGCAACTAAAAGTACACCACATGTTCTTAGCAGTTTCATATATGCAAAATTCCTGTATGATATCATTATCCATACTACTTAGTAATGTAATGTGAGTCAATGAGTTTTTTTTCTTCCATATTTCATAAGCATCATTGTCCCTTTTATGTTGGGTCATATTGCCTTCGTCAAGAACATCCATGGTTATGTTTAATGGTTTGAGAGCTTCTTGCTCTTTTAGTACAAATTGGATTTTCATGATCCAAATCTCATAATTGTCGTTATTTAATTTAGTTCAACAATAATATTCTTTGATGTAGTACCCATAATGGAAATGCAAGTTTGTTTTACAGAAAGAAATAATATATTTGCACGTTATTGTCATCTCGTAAATAAATATTTTGTGAATAATTGGTGTTCAATTATCTACAAAATCGAAAGAGCATATATGTTTTCTATCATCATTCGTATTACAAATGAATACGAATTATTGTACTTAAGAAGATTGTCAAGTAATATTCATATAAAATATGTAATGATAATTTGAACACTACAAAACTTGATATACATAAATAAACATAAGTCATATAAAATAATAATTAGTCTATTTAAATTAGAGACACGTTTCTAATTATCATAGAACTAATCAAATTAAAATATGAGTTAGAAACTTACTTCTAATTGTTGTACTACTAATTCCAATGTTATTAAAAAGCTATTTATAATTAT
This sequence comes from Erythroxylum rufum, assembly GCA_027478365.1. Lineage (NCBI taxonomy): Eukaryota > Viridiplantae > Streptophyta > Magnoliopsida > Malpighiales > Erythroxylaceae > Erythroxylum > Erythroxylum rufum. Next base: position 3,977 of record JANIHZ010119017.1, on the reverse strand, counting down.
ATATTGTTTTAATTAATTAAATTTATTTCTTTTAGAAACTTGTTTCTAATATACTATTAAAACTCATCATTTTTTTAAAAATTAAATAGAAAATTATTTCAAATTATATATATTGAATGAATTAAATATGAATCAAATTGAGTAATATATATATTTAATTCAATTAGAAACTTATTTATGATTTTTATTCAAATTATGAAATCAATAATTTAGATCTAATTAGAAACTTATTTTTAATTAAAATAATATAGTTTAGAAACTTATTTCTAAATATTATTAGATTTATTCATATTTTAATATATGTAAATTTAGAAACTAATTTCTATATAAATAAATTTATCATTTGATCCATAAGCCTTAACTTATTTTCTTAAGCTCAAACCATAATTCATTCAAGTCCAAATTAATTTAACCAACTTATCTTGTATTGTTTTGCATCCTAAAAGCATTAAAATACTTGGCCCAAATATTATCATAATTTGCTCTTTTAAATGCGTCCAAAATAAGCCCAACCTAAAGACTATTTGAGAAAACCTACTTCTTCAACTAGTTTTGTTTTTCTGTCGTCTCGAAGTTGCCAAAAACTCCCATCAGTCGATGGGAGAAGCAGCGACAATGGAAGTAAATACCATGGTAGGAAACTCAGTGGATTAATACTAAGGCCCACTCAGCAAACGGTGGAAATACTCACATCCAATGGAAGCAAACACAGTGGTGAAGCTTTCAGTATTTCCACAAAGTACGTTGATGTTAAAAAGCAAATAAAGAGTTTAACCATTATTCAAATAAAGAGTTTAACTCATTTATTATTAGTTCCCATGATTACATTAAAGTTATCCTCTTAAAGATTTCAACAAGATAAGGATATTAATAACAATAAAATTTGACGTGCATTTAAGACATATGATAAAAAAAAAAGATCATCTTATATTGTCAATTTTTATCACGATGCCTTCTCTTTCAAAACAAACATTCAAACAAAAACATAATTTTGATCATAATTAAAATTCATATCCATAATCCACACAATCCACATGTAAGAAATATTGATATAGATAATCAATTTTCATCATCATCATTTGTTTAAAATTAGTCATTATTCTAATTTGAATTCAACTAAAACAATTTTAATTTTATCAAAATAAAGTTCATGATTAAGTTGAATTAAGTAAAACACAATTCCAATTTTATCATGATAAAGTTCATAATTAAAATACATATGGAACATATTGTGATACAAATTATAAGAAAATTATCTAATATATAGATAAATTAATGATATTTTAAAGACATATGCATCATTAATCAAGTTATTTACATGGATTTAATTATTTTTTATAAGTAAATCTAACATGCACAAATATGACCAACATCAGTCATAACATAACAAAAAAGTTAATAATAACAATATTAAAAAATATAAATTAACTAATTCTTTTTTGTAAAGGCCAATCATTGTCAATATAATTTTCTGTCACCACCATATAACCCTTCTTTTAGTTATCGGTTGCCCGCTTGTCTATTGTAATGGCGATATGTTCTTCAGTACTTGACAATGTTCTTAAGACTTCTTTCTTCTTAACCTCGTATATCTTCATAATGTCCTTTTTTAACATATTTTAAGTTGAAACCTTGAAGTTCGATTGTAGTGAGTTGCAAAACATGCTAAATCTTTTGGTATCAACTAGAGATAATAGATGTTCATCACTAATTATCATAGAAGTAATAAAAAATCTTGATATGTTATTTTCATAAGATGTTGCAGTCATTTCATTATTCTCTTTTATAAGGTTAAGGGTAAAAAATGTTTGACCTCTTAATATTATATTTTTTCTACTACACAAATCCACGTATCTCTTTAAAGGAAAGATTCCACTTTTTAAACTATCAACCAACATCTTCTGATAATACTTACATTCGACTTTTTTTACTCTATCTGTCGATCTATTCTTATTGAAGTGATTCCAAACTCACTTTTCAAATGACATAGAGTTGTACTTGTATCTTCACTTGATATAGGATTAGAAATTTCCACTTCTGTCTTCGGTATTGGATTACAACTCTCCAATGAAGGAATATGCTCATCCATCATAAAATATTAACATATAAATGTATATATTATTCATAATCATAAATGAATAACATAATCATAATTGAATATCTATGTTATACATAATCATAACTAGCTATTAGTGACTTACATGGACACATACACAGGCGTGTATGTGATCTTGTAAGTAACTATGAATGTCACGGGCTTACATGTATTTTTGTAGACTTACACGATAACTTATATGAGCATGTATATGGTTGCGTAAGTCACCTTGTGTTTTCATGGATTTACACAGTCATATACACGATGGTTACTTACATAATATTTCAATTAGTCATAAAGCATGAAATTAGTATCTACTTTATTAGAGTTCAATCATATTAGTTCTCCGTTATTAGTAATTGATTTTATTAAAGACATGTAGCAATTATTTTCAAAATGTCAATCCACCTTGCCATAGATTTCTCAAATCAACACTGATTGAAAACAATTAAACATTTTTCCTAATTTTTTTAAGATGATAAATCCTATATTGATCACTTAACTACTTTTATATAAATCGTATTATATCAAATGACAACTGATTGAGCTACCCTTAACTAAGATAAGCCATGAGAAGTATCAAAACATCACAATCTTTATATGAGATATATTGAAGATCTTAAGTTTAAGGATCGCCTATACAATTATTATATGAGAATTCTCGTAGACATATAAATAATGTTCTAAATGAAATTCTCATATTAGGTCATTTCAGTGAATTTGTTCTTTAACAATTGTACACATTTGTTTAAGTGAACTTCTTTTATAAGAAAGAAACATAATATGTGGTAACACTCTATTTTTGTTTAATTTCAATAAAATAATAACTAGGAATAATTTAGAGATAATACATAATGCAATATGAATCTTGTAGTTATGATATCATAATTTTATTTACAAAATAAATTTATTTTATAGACTTTATCACATATATTTGAATATGTATAAGATAAAGAATGTTTTTAAATAATTATGTAAATAAAGCTACAATCAACTGATTAGTTTTACCATGTAAACCAACATTCCAGTCCTGACTCCTCAAGGCAATTACCTATCAGTTTTAATATTACCTTGTTGTGTATGTATATCCTAGTAAGCTTTTTTATAGGCAACGTCTTGATTAATCAAGACTTGATTAAAATATTAGAAAAATGACAAAAATATAACACCAAAAACATTTTTTAATTGTAAGAATTTCGACCCAATGATTAAAATTAGTTCAATTAATTCTATAAATATTTAATGAGTTAAAAATTTAATGGGTTAATTTCTTTTTATATTTTAAGTAAGAAAAAATTTAATTGGTGTACTCCATAAAGAGTTTATTAATATTGTTAAAGAATAATAAATACTGAATTAATTGAAAAGTATAAAAGATTATAGCAATGGATGACTAGAACTAAATGCCAAAAGCTTGTCTGTTATTAGGCTAACGAAGTAACAAAATAACAAGCTATTTATTTTACAATCAGGCCTAACGATTAGTGGTGTCAAGAAACTTTGGAGCAACAGATTGCATGAATAATGAAGGGGATGTTTGTATTTTTATTTCTTTTAAGTATTTATTAATTGCTATTTTTAAAAATTAAAATTAAAATAATTAAAATTTAATCTATTATAAAAATAATAAAGTGAGCTAATAAAAATATAATAATTAATTAAAATTCAGTGAAAACATAATACTTTATCAATGTGAGTGTGGCACTCGTTGGCCGAGTTCTTATAAATAAATGTTAGATCTCTTACATATATCCGTTTTTTTTTTCTAGACCTATTAAGAGATTTGTCAATTTAAAAAGGTTTAGAAAGATATTACAAATGTTTAAAATTGGGATTGGATACGAAATTGGTCAAAGAAAAAGTTAAGTTTTAAAGTTTCGAC
>JANIHZ010118990.1:0-14121 GCA_027478365.1 Erythroxylum rufum | reverse complement strand
CAATGTTAAACAATTTCATAACTTCATTGATTACTTCAGGTTTTTCCTCTAATACAAACATAGGTCAACTTCCACACCAAATCAGATAAGGTAAATAACCAACTTGGACAAAAATTCCTTCTGTGAATTTGTTCTACCATTTATTAGCTTTCTAATGACACCAAATTTATTTCATTTGGATCAGTATACAAAGAGATATACTCAAAATACCTTAGGCTGTTCTTAAGTTCCAGCAGAATTCTTACCTCAACTTACAACCAAAAATTGAAACTCTTAGAGACTGAATTAAAACTTTATTTCTTCATAAACGTTGTATCCCTATGTCTCTAGTATGATAAAAAATAAAAAATCACACAATTGGGATCATTATAGAGAACGTTATGGTCAAAATACGAAAGCATGTCGGAGTTGTAAAAGGAAGGATGTTTGCTGCGACGAGGAGAAAATAAGAGGTCGCGACGTACAACCCAAAAATCAGTTTATTTTGGGATTTTGTGCAACGTTTGCCGCGATGAGCTCAAGGGGGATGTTATGCGTCATGACGTACAAAAAGAAATGAGTCACAACATACAAAAGGAAATAAGTCGCAATGAGCTCAAAGGTTATCACACGTCGCAACGTACAAAAATGACTACGTCGCGACGAGCTCACAAGTCAGCCACACGTCGCGGCATATGAATTAAAATTCATCGCGACGTCTGGTTCGACACTCGTCTTCTCCGATTTCCATTTTCATTTTCTCTAGTTCAATCACCTCTCAAATGACACAGATATACCTAAAATAATTCCTTTAACTCATTCATAGCTCCAACATTCACATGCAACTCCAAAGATTCAAGATTTATACTCAAATCACATGTAAACTACTCCGGAGGAACACGGACAAACTATGCATTCAACTCTTTCTCAGATCTTAACTAAATACTGATAAAACTTCAATCTAAAGTTCCAGAAACAACATATTAACAAACTCTTTCTCTCAATCGATCATCTAATCTATTCAACCGAAACCAAGCTTCTCTAACCTCACATGCATGCATTTATTTCCACTGAAAACATCATTTACATCAACAACAGAACTCATTTTAACATAACTTACTTGAATCTGCTAAGAAATCCAGCAAAGAACAGATTAACTCAGAAAAAGTTCCAAGGTTCTCATTCAGTGTCTAAATGATTCTTCCCCGATAACACGCGCAGTGTATTTTTCCCAAGTTAAACCCATACTCGTGTAGGCTATGCATGCCTTACACGTGTTCTAACCCCATCAAGACATATGTCACACTAAATTTGCCAATTGTCACAATTAAAAAGCCACTTGTCATCTGCCTAATAATGTCACTTGTCATAATTTTAACCAGTCCACGTGTCACTCCAAAATTGGCCCATAAATCAATATTTTTGACAAAAATCACTAAAATTCTAAAAATATCAAAAATAAATTTCAAAATTGTCATAACACATTTTAATCATAATTAACAACTCAATTGTACCCGGAAAATGTCATGAATGCATTTACAATCATATAAATGTGCAAATATGTGCATATCACAAATAATACTGCATGAAATGCATTTTCCCAGTTTCTCATCAAATTTTCAGAATTCACAATTCTAGCCCTCATGTGGGTAACGGAATATTACATCAAACATCTTGAAGCGAGTGTTGTAAGAAGTCACCTCTTCCTCCCTTTGAGGAATCGGCCCAATGAGTGCCTCCAATCGGTTGACACGTTCCGTCAAATTGCTACCTCCCATCATATCAAACTTAGTCTCTGATACCAATTGTTACAAAGGTTTTCCTTCGACATTGAACTTATTGGCAAGATGTGCCTACTCCTTTGCACGACAATCTTACTTAGGTCCTTATAAGCAAGACTCAGCCTTCCCATGTGGTCATCGACTGACTATCGAGTTCTCAAACACCTCACGACTCTCACAGTGTTTAACTCTCACACTCGCAAGAAAATTACGAAAGCACTAGAATAGTAAAGGCAACAACAAGAACAAGAAAGAGATACAACTAAAAGCCAACCTTCATTACTTCCCTCAAAGTATATAAAGGAATACTCTCTCAATATCTGTGTCTCACAACACTCTCCTCTTGATTATGAGAGCAAGGCCCAAATGAGTTATTTATAGGCGTCTCTAGTTGACTAAGTTAGAATCCTAATAGAACTCTACTATCTAAGATCACCATGTTATCCTATCTTATCCTTATCAGATTACATCAAACTAACCAATAGAAGACATCCCCATCTAATTAGGACTTTATCTAATAGGATTAAGCTACATCACAATAACAAGATAAAAGATTACATTATCTAGGAATGATTATCTATATATACGAAGATCTCCTCTATCTTAAGATGATCCTTCCATATGATCTTTATCTCTTAAAGCTGATATACATCTACTGTGATCTTATCTGCCACATCATCCAAGATCTCCTCATCTTTATCCATTGATGTTGAGTCATCTAAGCCAACACCACAGTGGTCCAATCTAATGCTTACCTATGACAACTCCATTAGACATAGTTCGTTCACTTGAGCTGTTGGACCCCAAAATTTTTCTTTTATTTGGTTTATTTATTTGATATATTGTATTGTTATATTTTTTATTTTTAGAATTGAGTCATTAATTTAGTAGGCATAAATAGAAATTAGAAATTAGATGGAAAGATTATAATTAAGTTAGAATTAATATAGCGTTTAAGAGAATTAAGGAGTTAGTAGATGAAATAAAAGAAGGAAGGGTAAATTTGGAAGGATAAATTAAATGAAGGGTAAAATGGGAAGAAAGAACAAACAAATGGTCTTGAATTAAGAAGAAGAGAGGGATCATGATAAGAAGAAAAAGACAGAAGAGAAAACGTGGGAAAGAGAGAAGAGAAGAGAAAAACCGTGGGAGAGAAGAGAGAAAGGAGAAAATTGTGAGAGAGAAAGAAAGAAGAAGAAGAGAAGAGGAAATCATCTTGTTCAAGGTAAGTTCATCTTGTCTTCTTGCTTTATTAGAGAAATGGGTTGTGCTAAGAATGAAGGGATTAGAGAGAGAATGGGTGATGTGTTGGGAGAAAGAAGAGGAAGAAGATGAGACCCTTTTTGATTTTCGTCTATTTTTGAATTAGGGTTTGGTTTTGCTAGTTTAGATGAGTCATGGGTAGGTTAGGTTTAAGTTCAATTTTAGCATTTTTTATTTTTGAAGTTTTATAAATTTATATTTGAATTTAGATTGAATGAGAAATTGGTTGTTTTAGGAAACCAAGAGAACCCTATCCAAGAGCAAGGGGAAAGGCAAGCTTGACTTGGATTTTTGCAAGCCAATTAGGTGGGTAATGTATTTATAGTTATTATGTAATTGGGAAAATTCTTGCCTATATGCGTGCATGTTTGATTACTTGAATTTGATTTGCTTGAAATTGAATTGTTGTGAGTGCTTTAAAATGCATGATGATTTATGACTATGTTATACCTTGAAAAGGGTTATGACATTTTGAATTAAATTAAAAGAGGAAAAAACATAAAAATATTAGCAATTGATGAATTTAATTGAGCATGAATATGTGCTTTTGTGTGGGCAAGAGAGGAACCATTTCGTTAGTCACGTGTACGTTGACAAGAGCCTTCTCCCGACTGCCTGCTTGTTGATATGAGCTCAGAAAGGTAGACTCATTTTGTTCATGGTGTAAACTTCAGTTTTGCCATTTCGTTCCATGGAACCCTCGAGCCATTTGATTGTGCATTGCATTTTGGAAGTTGTAGCTTATCTTTCTAGCTTTCCAACGATATAAAGTACGAAATTTTTAGATATCAGAGTTGAGAGATATGATCATTATAAGTTGGTGATGCTGAATAGGATGCATATAGGACAACTATAATAAATGATGAGATGTAGTTGAATGTGATGAATCAAATGAGTTGAGATTTGAGAGTTATAAGAGATCAATTTGGTGGTTGAATTGTTAAGAAGTGGTATTACATTATAAGAGGTGAATTTGGGAAGATTATAAGTGAAAGTGATGTTAGAATAGATGTAGGAACCATTGGAGAGGCTTTGGAAAGACCTTCTCGAATCTGGAAAGACCCTCACGAGTCTAGAAAGACCCTTAGCCCATCCATGTCTGTTAAACGGACATTAGGTCTGTTAAATGGGACTTCACGGGGCTAGAAAACACTTCAGACCCTATGTATGTCCGTTAGGTGGAGGTGTATGTCTGTTAAACGGACATACATTGTACACTTTTGGAAATTTGCGTTTTTCGCCCTCTAAATGGAAAAATCTCTCTTCTGAGTCTTCACGAAAGTTGTAGATCTAGAAGTCCTCATTGAAACCATCCTAAGTCAACTTTAATCCGATATCTCTAGTGAAGTTATGCCAATTGTTTCAAAACACGTACAATATGATTGAGGATAAAATCATGTTTGATTCTTTTGGGAATAACTTCATCATTCGACCTCTAAATGAGGTGATTCTTGAACCAATAGAATCCTAACACATTTTTCTATCTCTCCATAAAAATTGATAGCTTTTGGTTTTGATTTGAAAAATATTGATGGAAAGAAAGTGAGGGAAATGGTTGGAATAGCAAAAATTGGTTATGAACATAGGGATTTTTGGGATGTTATGAGAATGAAAATGAACTAATCATGGGTAATGAGGGTGGTTCATTGAAATAACCCTCAGGGTAATATGCTCATAATTTATAACTCTAGATGTTGGGCTCTGAATTTTGGGTCCTACATCTTGTGGTATCAAAGCTTAGGCTTTTCCTAGGCTTAGAATGCATAGTGGTATGAATTGTTATGCTATGTGATTACTGTTTGCATTATGAATTGATTATTTGCATTTAGTGACATGCATATCATGCATACATGTAGGAAATAAGATTAAATGAAATGTAAGCTAATCGTTAGTGTTTTAAACAGAATAAGTAAGATGCCACCTCGTAGAAGGACACGAGGAGTTTTGCAAGGATCAATTGCACCTGACTCTCTACTAAGAGAGGAGAGCACTGATGACTCAGTGGCCCCAGAAAATATTGAGGCTTTTGTTGGGTATGATAGTGGGCCCTCTCAGTCACAAACGCAAGAGTCGCCTGTTCCGCTAGAGCAAGTACCTACCTTATACCCGAGATTGTTTCAAGCATTTGTCTAGGCTATGGGCCAGATGCCGCAAAATTTTGCTCTGACCCTATTTATGAAGGGGAAGCAATTCGATAAGCTGAGGAAGTATGGAGCAGTGGACTTCTATGGGACCACTGATCCAGAAGAGGTTGAGACTTGGATGAGGAAGACAGAAAGGGTATTTGAGCAAATGGATTGTGAAGATGACGAGAAAGTGGAATATGATGCTAGCTTACTATAGGGAGATGCTTTACATTGGTGGGAATGTGTACCGAGAAGTCAATTGAAACCGCCAGTGTTGGCATGGAAGGACTTCCTTGCTGCTTATAAGAAGAAGTATCTGTCAGAGGTGTACATTCAACAGAAGCAGAGAGAATTTCTAAGTCTCACCCAAAAGGAGATGACAATGAGTGAGTATAAGCGTCGATGTACACAATTGTCTCGGTATGCAGCCGAGATGATGATGAGTGAGGCGACTAAGTGCCATAGGTTTGAAGCAGGACTGCATCTAGTCATTAGAGAAAAAGTGGTGGTGCAGAACTTTTGTGACTTTCAATAGTTGGTTGAAGGGGCACTGAGGTTTGAGAATATAGAAAACATAAAGAGCGTTGTGAACAAAAAGAGAAAGGGGAGAGAATAATTCAAGAGGGGAGCTGGTACTCCTATGCTAGAGAGAAGTGTCAAGACCTTCCCTGTGTAGTCTGAGGAAAGGAGCAGTGGTGCAAGCAGGTCCAAACAAATGAGGACTATTTCTCATCAAGCCTCAACAGTGGGAGGCAGTAAAAGGGGAGAAAGGGATAAGTCTTCTTTTCCTAAATGTGATCATTGTAGCAAGTTCCATAGAGGAGAGTGTTACAGATTGACAGGAGCTTGCTTCAATTGTGGAGAGAAAGGGCACATGGCTAGAGAGTGCCCTCAGTATGCAAGATAGGAGAGAACTCAGATACAAGCTTCAAAAAGAGCTGAGACAGTAGGGCACAAGACTGTAACTGAAGTGGGCAGTTCTGAGGTAGCCAAGAAAGTAAATCGTCCAGGGAGACCAAGGGGGCAAGCACTACCTAGAGTGTTTCCAATGACACGTGAGGACACAGAGGCAGCTCCAGAAGTTATGACTGGTATGATTAAATTATTTGATGATGTTGTAATTGTTTTGACTAATCCAGGTTCTACTAATTCGTTCGTGTAATTGAGTAGAACTGTGCATGGTAGAGAATTGAGCCCATTAGATACTCCTTTGATGGTTAGTACTCCAATCGGTTAGTATATTATTATTAGTCAAGTCTATAAAGATTGTGAAGTATGTATTGGTGAGGAACAGTTAGTGGTGGATTTGATATGTATTGGTGAGGAACAGTTAGTGGTGGATTTTATGCCATTGAAGATCGGGGGATTAGATGCGATTTTGGGTATGGACACATTAGAGAAGTATAATGCTAATTTGGATTGCAAACGGAAGATAGTATAATTTGAATTAGACAAAGGTGATGTTAATGGGGGACAGAAAAACAAGTCTGCCAAAAATTGTTTTGGCTCTGACAGTTGAGAGAATTATGAGGAAGGGATGTGAAGCATTCTTGGCTTATGTGGTAGACACGAAGGCAAAAGGAGGAAAGTTAGAAAAATTCCTGTGGTCATGAAATTCCTGGATGTCTTTTCCGAGGAATTACCAAGACTACCACCACCTTGAGAAATTAAGTTTCCCATTGAACTTCTTCCGGGTACTACACTGATCTCAATTCCGCCTTACCGAATGGCTCCGGCAGAGTTGAGGGAGCTTAAAGAGCAACTGGAACAATTATTGGAGAAAGGGTACAATACGTCGAGCTCTTCGCCTTGGGGAGCTTCGGTTCTTTTTGTGAAGAAGAAAGATGGATCGCTAAGGATGTGTGTGGATTATAGGAAGCTCAATTATATCACTATCAAGAATAGATATCCGCTTCCAGGCATAGATGATTTGTTTGATCAGTTACAAGGGGCAAAGGTCTGCCCCAAGATAGATTTGAGATCGGGTTATCACCAATTGAGGATAAAGGGATCTGATGTGTCAAAGACTATTTTTAGAACACGGTATGGCCACTTTGAGTTCTTAGTCATGCCCTTTGGATTGACGAATGCCCCTGCAGCTTTCATGGACTTAATGAATAGAGTCTTTAAGTCTTTCTTAGATGGATTTATCATTGTCTTTATTGATGATATATTGATTTATTCTAAGAGTGACAAGGAGCATGAGGAAAATTTGAGGATTGCCTTAGAGACATTAAGGAAGAACAAGTTGTATGCCAAATTCGATAAATGCAAATTTTGGCTAAGGGCAGTGGTGTTTTTTAGACATGTGATTTCAGAGCACAAAGTACATATGGATTCGAGAAAAATTGAAGCTGTGGCGAAATAGGAAACACCTAAGAATATAGCAGAATTGAGGAGTTTCTTGGGTTTAACTCGGTATTACCGAAGATTTGTGGAGGGATTTTCTATAATAGTAGCTCCACTCACTAAACTAACATGGAAGAATCAAATGTTTATGTGGATAGATAAATTTCAGAAGAGCTTTGAGGAGCTTAAGTACAAATTGACGAGTGTACCAATTTTGACTTTGCTTACGGGGAATGATGGATATATAGTGTATAGTGATGCCTCGAGGAAGGGATTGGGGTGTGTGATGATGCAAGGAGATAAAGTGATTACCTATGCTTCTAGGCAATTGAAACCTTATGAGATGAATTATCATACGCATAATTTGGAGTTAGCTGTCATAATCTTTGCGTTGAAAATATGGAGACACTACTTATATGAAGTCACCACCAGGGTGTTTAGAGACCACAAGAGTCTTAAGTATTTGATGAGCCAGAAAGAGTTGAATTTGAGATGGAGAAAATGGTTAGAGATACACAAAGATTATGACTTGATGATAGACTACCACTCGGGGAAAGCTAATGTAGTAGCGGATGCACTGAGTAGAAAATCGAATATGGAACATGTGAAGACATTGTATCTTCCTTTGTTGAAGGAATTAGCCAAACTCAGGGTGATATTGAGACAAGCCGAATCTAGTTGCTTATGGAAAATTTTATAGTAAGGCTAGTGTTGAATGAGAAGATTAAGAAATTGCAGAAACAAGATGAGTATTTGAGCAAGCTTAGAGAAGAGATTTAAAATGGTAAACCTTCCAAAATAGAGACAAGAGAAGATGGATTGATGGTGATTAGTAACAGATTATGTATTCCATACATGATAGAGTTGAAGGATGAGATTCTTAATGAGGAACACAATGCTCCCTATGCAATGCTCTGGAGGAGTATGAGAATGTATCGAGATTTAAAAGAGCACTTTTGGTGGAAAGGAATGAAGAAAGATGTTGCGGAATATGCTAGAAAATGCTTAGTGTGTCAGCAAGTTAAAGCAGAACATCAAGCGCCTATCGATAAGCTTAAACCTTTGTCAATTCCTGAATGGAAATGGGAGAAGATTACGATGGATTTCTTGATAGGATTGCCAAGAACTAGCAAGAAGCATGATGCAATATGGGTGATTGTTGATAGGCTAACTCAGTCAACACATTTCTTGCCAATTAAACAGACTGATTCTTTGAATGCTTTGGCCAAGAAATACATAGATGAGATAATCGGACTTCATGGGACTCTAAGTTCGATAGTCTCGGATAAAGATCCCAGGTTCACCTCCAGGTTCTGGGAAAGTTTACAAGAGGCTTTGGGAACAAAGTTACATTTTAGTATAGCTTTCCATCCACAAACTGATGGACAATCAGAGAGCGATCCAGATATTGGAGGCAATGTTGAGAGCTTATGTTATGGATTTCAAAGGTTCATGGGTTGATCATCTGCCTTTAATTGAATTCACCTATAATAATTCCTACCACTCAGGAATTCAAATGGAACCTTATGAAGCTTTGTATAGTAGGAGGTGTAGAACTCCTATTTGTTAGGATCAGGAAGGTGAAAGGAGGCTTTTAGGGCCTGAGTTGGTGCAAGTCACAGTTGACAAGATTAAATTGGTGAAACATGAACTCAAAGCAGCTCAAGATAGAATGAAGAGATATACGGATACACATAGAAGGGAGATGGAATTTGAATTTGGAGACAAAGTGTTTCTTAGAGTCTTACCATGGAAAGGAGTTTTGAGATTTGGTAAGAAGGCTTAGTCCAAGATACATAGGCCCTTATGAGATCATTGAGAAGATCGGGCCTTTAGCCTACAAGTTAGCTTTGCCATCGAAATTGTCTAAGATTCACAATGTCTTCCATATATTTATGTTGTGGAACTATCGATTAGATCCTTCACACATAGTTCAACCTTTAGAGGTCCAATTAAGGGAGGATTTGACATATGAGGAGCAACCAGTGGAGATCCTAGATTCGAAGGAAAAGCTCTTGAGAAACAAGGTTGTAAAGCTGGTTAAAGTCTTATGGAAGAACCATACAAAAGAGGAGGCAACATGGGAGCCTTTGGAAGCAATGAAGGAGAAGTATCCACACCTCTTCAATGACTCAGGTAAGAATTTCGAGGAATTAATTCTTTTATTAGGAGAATTGTTGGACCCCGAAATTTTCTTTCAATTATTATCGCTTTATTTGTTTAATGATTATTTTTAGAATTTAGTCATTAATTTAGTAGGCATAATTAAAGATTGAACATTTGATGGAAAGATTGGAACTTAGTTAGAATTAATGTGCTGTTAAGTGGATTAAAAGAGTTAGAGACATAAAAGACAAAAGAAGGGGAAAAATTGAAAAGGTTAAGTAAGTGAGGGGCAATTTTGGAAGAAAAGAGCAAAATAGTGTCTTAAATTAAAATAGGGAAGAGAGAGTGTCATGGAAGCTAAGAGAGAGAGAAGAGAAAAAGGTGAAAAGAAGAAGAGAAGAAGGAAAAATCATAGAGAAAGAAGAGAAAGGAAGAAGAAATCGTGGGAAGAAAAAGAAGGAAGAAACTTTGCCAAGGTAAGTTCATCTTCTTCCTCTTGCTTTGTTAGAATGAAGGAGTTTTAGAGAGAGAAAAGGGTTTTGTGTTGGGAATGATTGGAGGAAGAAGATGATTGAGAGATCCATTTGATTTTTGGGGTTTCTAAACGTGGTTTTGGTTTTTCTAACCTAGATAGACCATGGGTAAGTTAATGCTAAACCTAAATTTGCAATTATTTCATTTGTTGTGATTTTGAAGTTTTAGGGGTTTTATTGAATTGGAATTTAATGGGAAATTGGTTTGTTTTAGGAAATCAAGAAAATCCTACCTAAGAGCAAGGGGAAGGGCCAAATTGAGTTTGGATTTTCAAGAGTTATAAGGTGGGTAAAATATTTATGGTAATTGTGTAAATGGGCAATGTGCCTATGTGTGTGTATATATGCCTAAATTTCTAAATTGTGAATTATTGTGATGTGTTTTATGTTACGTTATGCATTGAAAGATGTATGACATTTTGATATGATTAAATTGTGAGTATGATCATGTTGTGCCATTAAATTTTGTCATGGCATTTTGTATAAAGAAAAAGCATGATAATATGAGTTTGTGATTGATTGAATTGAGCATGAGAGTTGATTGTGTTTGGGCAAGACTGGAACTGTTTCGTAGTCACGTGCACGTCAACGTAAAGCCCTCTCCTGGCTGCCCGCTTGTAGCACATGAGATTTGAAAAGTGGACTCATTTTCTTAACGGAGTAAACTTCGGTTTCTCTATTTTGTTCCACGAAACCCTCGAGCCAATTGTTTGTGCATTTGCAATTTGATATGTTAAGTTATGATGCAATTTGAGTGTTATGCTTTGATGTTAAATTACATCCAATATGTTCCATGTGAAGATCTATTGAATTATGAAATGTGAATTGGAATTGTGAATGCTGAAATTTCATTGCTGGATTAAGACAAGACATGTATGCCTATATAGATATTCATATATATTTGATTGTGTGGCTCATTGACAATGGCTATAAATATACTAGCCACTGAGTTGTGTAACTCAACCCACCATTTTCCCTCCTCAGGTGGATAACGGGAAGATTAGAGATCCTTGCAAGGCATTCGGAAACTCCAAGATAGCTAAGAATCTTTTGTACTAAGTTAGTGACTAATTTGGATAACTTTATAGGCATATCAAACATGAGCATCCTTTTGTATTTTGTATTAAGTTTGATGTGTATGTTGATATGTAAGTAAAGCTTGTTCAAACATTGACTTTGTTTAGAAATGAGAATGAGAATTTGATAAGTTCCTTTTTATATGATTATGTTATTTTAAAGGTTGAGTATGATGGATGTGCATATTTCCCATATTCTTCTTTGTTGAGATTACAAATTGTTGCTAGTATTAGAATAGCATGTTAAAGGTGGAAAGATTGTATGTGATGAATCTTTTGAGTTGAAATTCAAGAGTTAATGAGATGTATTTAGTAGTTAAGTGGATATGAAGTGGTTTTGCAAAAGAAGGGTTGAATTTGGGAAGATCAAGAGTGAACATGGTGCTAGAATGGATGTTGAAAGCATTAGACAAGCTTTGGATTCTTGAGCCTAAAAAGGCTCCTAGCCCAGTCCATGTCCGTTAAATAGACATTAGATCTGTTAAACGGACCTTCTCGAGTCTAGAAAGCACCCCAGACCCGTCTATGTCCATTAAATGGATATTCACGGGACAACTATAGTAAATTGTGATTTTGACTATTATAGAGGTAGAATCTCGCTTCAAGTTCTTCATAAAAGTTGTAGATCTAGAAGTCTTCTTTGAAACCGTCAAAAAATGACCTTAATTTAACATCTCTAATAAAAGTTATAGCAAATACGCAAAGACAGGTACAATATGATTAAGGACATAAATATGTTTGATTCTTTTGGCCATAACTTCACCATCCGACCTCCAAATGAAGTGATTCTTGAAGCAATGGATTCCTAACACATTTTTCTACTTTTCAAAAAAATTGGTAGCCTTTGGTGTTGAATTTGAAAAGATTGATGGAAAGGAAATGAGGGTTCATTGAAATAATCCTACAAGGAAACACGCTCACGCTTTATGACTCCCGATAGTTGGGCTCTGAAAACGAGGCCCAACAGTTCAGGCTTAATCTAATTACCTCAAGCCTGATTGGGCTTGTCAACCCTAAATTGGGCCATTGGTGACCCAAGTCTAACATGGCCTATTGTAATCTCTACTCTTGTACTTGTGACATCTTCATCCTTAGCATCGCCCTCTTCTCTAGCTCTTCATTCACTAACTCAATTATTCCTATTTCCATATCCTCCTTCTCTAGCCATATATTCTCTACATTCTAATGAGTTTTAGAATTATTTTAACAATCTAATAGGTTTTCATTTTAATAGTAGTTATAATCTTTCCCCTGAACAGATTGTGGAGGCCTCAAAATTAATTAAAAATATTACTACTAAGGTTGTAACTTATGCAAAAGCTATTATTTCGAAAAAAGCTATAGTAGTTTATAAAATTGCTTTACCCTTAGTTGCTTCTTTTATGAAAAGAAAACTGCAAAGAAAAAAACCTAAAGAAGAATAAGCTTAAGAAGCATATCCAAGTTCATGCTTTGTATAAAAATCCCAAACAATTGAGAATTATGAAGATGATACAGAATTTTCTCAAGATTTGCTTAAAGTGATGAATAGCTCCCCTAGAATTTCAACAAAAATTCTAAAGTTCTAACTTAAAGGGCTATAAAGTTAAAAATTCTAAAACTTCCCTACCTTCTTCAAATTTTGATGAATTTTAGGAATTAAGTTTCATAAAGAAAAGGAATCTCTTGGTTTTGAGTGGGATTTCTTATCCAAATGTGCTTTAATTAAATTTTCTATTCATTATAAAATAACCATAATATAATAATTAATAATTTTAATCATTTAAAAAAATTATAAAAATGAAAATGTTTTAAATAAATTTTGAATTAGAAAACTTCATATTAACATTCATATGGCCCCAGTTGCTCAGCTGGTATGCCATGTTAGGTAGATTAATGGTATAGTAATGAGTAACTAATAGAAACTTAAAGGAGTTGGATTTTAAGATGCAAATAGTACCATTTTATAAACGATAAGATGTAAAGTGATACCAGAGATAGTGGCAAAAATTAACTTATATCTTTTTTGAGATGTTAAGGGGTGGTTTACACATTTGATTGGCTTGATAACTATATATATTGTGTAATATAGAGTTGGTGTTTAAATGGAGATCTTAAAAATAATGTGACTCAATTATTTGGCGTATTCCTAATTAATATATTTTAAATTCTAGTCTAAATTTTTTGTAGCATATAGGAAATAAACAAGTTTAATATACCAGATTTGAGAAATTTTTTTCTTATTACTTCTAAATTGTATAAATGCATGTATATATAGTTCAAAAATATTATTATGTATAACTCGTATACACAAGTATGTAATTTTAGTGTCATAGAAAGAAAATGGGCTTTTTTGGAAGCCTTTTGGGCAGAAACATCTAGGACATAGGCGTTGCCTAGGGTATATCCATTTATGGAAATCAAAGATGAAGATATGGGTTGAAGACATGGGCGTGTTACTATGTTAGAGTCATTTTTGAAGAAAGACACGAGCTAGGATATGACTGTGCTGTATATGCATAAAGAAGTGAATAATATCTATAGGTTAGATACATAGTCATATTGCAGTCCAAATGTTAGTATTCATAGAAGCAAGAAGATCCAGGGTCTGAAAGATATGGACATATTAGAGCCTGTGTAATGTTCTAGAATTAGAAGGTGAGATTCATATCCTGGGAAATGGTCATGTCTTAAGCCCATTCAACACAATTAAACTTATATAAAAAGATATTTTTAGTAGATTTAAACTTTAGAAGAATTATATGACCTACCAAAATCATGGTTAAATTAGGTTAGGTTTAGTAAGGGGCTACTTGAGTAAAACTGTGTTAGTTTAGATATATATGTGTATGTGTGTGTGTGTGTGTGTGTGTGTGTGTGTGTGTGTGTGTGTGTGTGTGTATTTTGAACATAATATTTAAAATAAAAA
>JANIHZ010118957.1:0-14129 GCA_027478365.1 Erythroxylum rufum | reverse complement strand
TTAGACTTTTAGGCTCAGGGAGTTGGGCTCCGGAAGCGATTACAAGGATGACACGCACAAGAGTGATGGTATTCTGTAAGAAGGTTGGGTTCCGGTAACGGGATCCAATAGGGAGAGTGGTGGAATTGTTAGGAATGGAGGGCTTTTCTTCACCACCAATTGTTCAACTCCATGCAACTAAGGGCGAAAACCTTACGGATATAGAGTTGGGATGGCTTATGACCGAATTTGAACATCTATTCCAAGAACCAGAATGATTTCCTTTGATTCACAATTGTGATCAACGAATTATCCTAGAATTCAGAACTGTCCCTATCGTGATCCGACCATACCGATATCCCCACACACGAAAGTATGAAATTGAGAGGCAGTGCAAAGAAATGTTAAACAGGGGCATTATCCAACCCAGTTAATCTCCTTATTCCTCCCTATTTCTCCTTGTTTCTAAGGCTGATAATACTTAGCAGTTCTGTGTAGATTACAGGGCCTTAAACACTAAAACAATCAAGGACAAGTTCCCAATTCCGGTGATCGAGGAGTTGTTGAAAGAATTACATGGGTCAGGATACTTCACTAAACTAGATTTGCGTTCAGGATATCATCAAATCAAGATGTGTGTTTCCAATATAGAGAAAATGACATTTTGCACTCACCACGGGCACTTCAAGTTCTTGGTCATGCCCTTCGGACTCACCAATGCCCTAAGCACCTTTCAAGCCTTAACGAATGAGGTATTTCAGTCTCGCTTACGACAATTTATTCTTTTTTTTACGATATCTTTGTCTATAGTAAAAACGTGGGTTGATCATCTTTCGCACCTTCGGACAATATTTATTCTACTTACCGATCATTAGCTTTTCTTAAAGAGGTCCAAATGCCTCATTGCTCAATCTACAGTATCTTACCTGGGGCATAACATCTCGAAAGAAGGAGTAGCAGTAGATCAAACCAAAATTGCGACGATGATGGATTGGTCAAAACCAAGTACTATAAAAGGGCTAAGGGGATTTCTTAGGCTCACCGACTACTACCAGAAATTTGTTCAGGACTATGGTACAATTCAGCTCCTTTGACAACCATGTTATGCAAGAATTCCTTCCATTGAATCAACGAAACTTCCAAGGCCTTTGACCACTTGAAGATGGCAATGACCTGCACTCTAGTGTTAGCACTTTCAAATTTCACCCAACTATTCATCTTAGAGTGTGTTGCATCTGATTAGGGTATGGGGTCGATTTTGTAGCAGGGAGGACAGTCGGTCATTATTTCAATAGGCCATTTCCATTACGTTACAAGGGTCTTCCGGCTTACGAAAAAGAGCTCATCGGGTTGGCTAAAGTTGTGCATCATTGGCGAGCTTATTTATGGGGCAGACACTGCCTCGTCTAGGCAGATCATTATAGCCTCAAATTTCTATTGGGGCAGTGAATTATTACTACTGTGCCCCACACTAGCATTGGTTGAGTAAGCTCATGGGTTTTGATTTTGCGGTGGAGTATTGAGTCGAAAAACATAATAAGGTAGTTGATGCCTTGTCATGACGTATGGAGGACCATGCCACACTTGTTGTAATCTCTATGCCGCAGCTACCCTTATTTGATTTGATTCGCAAAGAAGTCCAACAGAGCCCAGAACTACAACGGCTTCTTCAGAAAATACAGTAGGACGAAGTAGTCAGATCGTGGGAGTATAAGGATGACTTAATCTTCTTTAAAAGGAGGACTTACATACTCTCCACGTCTTCGCTGATCACTAAAATTTTGTCTACTGTACATGACAGTAGTCATAAGGGGTATCAGAAAATGCTCCACCGAATAGCTCAAGACTTTTATTGAAAGGGAATGAAGAGTTTTGTTCGCTCTTTTATACAATAAGGTCTTGTGTGCCAATGTCACAAGACTGAACACTTACATCCAGCTGCCTCTTGCAGCCCCTACCTATACCATTACATGTTTGGTCTGATATATCTATGGATTTCATTGAAGGGCTATCCATTTCTCAAGGGAAAATTGTAATGTTGGTTGTTGTCGATCAGTTTTCTAAATATGCTCATCTTCTATCTCTGTCTCATCCATATACTGCTGTGAGTGTGGTCCATTTATTTTTTGATCATATTTTCAAACTTCACGAATTACTTAAAACAATTGTTAGTGACAGTGATGTCACCTTCACTAGCTCCTTTTGGACTGAACTATTCGCTTGAGTGGTTCCAAGCTTGCTTTCAGTTTTTCTTATCATCCACAAAGCGATGGACAGACAGAGGTGGTTAATTGCGCTATCAAGATGTATTTGCATTGCTTTACTAGTGATCGACCTCGTCTCTAGCATCAATGGTTATATTGGGCTGAATATTGTTATAACACTAGTTACCACTCCTCTCTCAGGGCTACTCTGTTTGAGGTAGTGTATGGGCACTCTCCACTAACTATGCTCTCTTATTGCCCAAGTTTAGCTAAACTAGAAGTCGTCGACCGAGAGTTGAAGTCACGAGATTTAATGCTCAAACACCTTCGTGACTGTCTAGTTCAAGCTCAACAATCCATGATAATAGCTTAAGATGCTAAGCATCGTGAAGTTCAATACAAGGTTGGGAATTTAGTGCTTCTTAGATTCCATCCTCACCGCTAACTTAGCCTTGCTAACAACAGGTACATTAAACTCTCTCCTCGCTATTACAGCCTTTTTCACATTCTTTCTTCTGTGGGTTCTGTGACCTACAAGCTCGACCTTCCCTCCACTTCCAAATTACATAGAGTTTTTCATGTGTCTTGCCTCAAGCCTTTTCATTGGACTTCAGTACCTATTGTACCTTCTTTACTGGTTCCCTCTCAACGTGAAATACATCATCATCCTCAAGCTAACTGGACTATCGTACATTTCAGAATCGGCCCTAAGCCTTAGTTGATTAGGAAGGTCTCTCCCCTACTGAAGCTTCTTGGGGGGATATTTCCTCCCTTATACTCGTTTTCCTTCATTTGGGCTTAATGACAAGCGTGATATTAAAGGAGGGGGTGATGTTATAGATAGACTTTTCAAGGGACACGTGTACAAGTGATGCACAGATGGGTAGCAAGTGATGTTGAGTTCCAGCATTCTTAAGTTTTAGCAGTAGTGGTTTTATTGATTAAGTTGGATTTTTTTTAAATTCTGGATTAAGTTGGATTATTTTTAAATTCCTAGATATTATCCTAGTTGTTAGCTTTTAAGTTCTATACGTGGTGGAATCCTATTTTATAGGAAGTAGTTATTGGATCTTTGTTTAAAATAAAGTTGTATGCTAGAACGGAGAAGGGGAATAAGAATTATTTGCAAATTCAATTTTATTGAGATCAGTTGGTTCTCTCTTAACGAACCCCCTTCCACTATTCAACATAGGTCATAAAGGTAGAAAAACCAACAAGTATTCTCCTTTCGAAGAATCGCAGTTTGATTTCGCTGTAAATCGCCCTGTAACTCGATCATAGGTACGAGACCATGGCAATTTATTTATTTTTTACTTTATTTTCATTTCATTTTTAAAATAGCATTATTTTACTAATATTGGAATAAAGGTTTCTAGAATTATACTTGAAGATCATGATTTTGGTCATAATTTCAATTTATCATCCGAGTTTGTAAGCTTTTAATGAAAGTACTTCGTCTGACTGATAATGATGAGAAGGCAATGGTGAGTTATTGTTATGATGTCGTGGAGAGAGCTAAGGAAGCAATTAAGGTTAATATAAAAATAAGTCTTCTTTTTATGCACCTTATCTTATAATCATCAGTGAAAGATGGAAAAGACATATTTATTCTCCATTTTTTGTAGTTAGGATATTTTTAAATCATAATGTCTATTTTAGACTAAGTTTAACAAAGATAGCTAAAGTTAATAGAAAAATGATATTAACTTCTAGTGATTTTAGGATGGCTATTGCAATTTATCAAAGAGATAAACTTAATTCAAGTATATATATTTTTTCACATTTGTTACTTGTTGGAAATTAATTATCACTTTATTTATTTATAAGGTTATTTTTGTTGCCACTGGTGAGACTAATTCAGAAGTGGTGTTCCAAAGTTATAAATGTTTTCAATTCAAATTATGAGTTAATGTGTAAGAGCAACAGGATGTGAAAATTTTTTAAGCATATTTGAATTCATCTATTCTAAGAAAAGGAATATACTAGAATATAAAACATTGAATGACATAGTCTTTATTTAATACAATTTAAAGATTTGAGAATGGTATATAATTATCATTATTAAGTTGAATATAATTTATCATAATTTATGAATAATTTAACTTTATTTTATTTACTAGGACTTTTAATAGAACAAGTAGTTCTATATATCCAATTTGCTTTAACTATGACGATATTTTAGCGAATTAAGTTTTTGGTAAATCTAGTTTAATAAATGATAATAACTTAAAAGGTAATCTTGGATGAGAAAATGTTGATACGTTCTTTAGTGTAATAAATTTGAATAATGATGATGATGAAACCTCCCTAAATAATAAGAAATTTATATCAAATAGTACCTTGTATTGATTAGTACCGATATTATACCGTATCGTAATCAAATAAGGTGGTAAAGGGTTTATAACATTATCCCCAAAACTTTTCTTTTTCTTTAAGTCTTCCAAAAGTGATGTGACCGTGGGCCGTACTTAAAATTTTAGTCCTGATGAGAATTTTATTGTCCACTAATTATGTCCAAAAGTTGTCACGTCTTGTTTTTACATAAAGACTCCAACAAATCGCACCAAAATAAGCTAGAAGAATCCCCTTCAAATAAAAATTATGGAACAAATAGTAATTTGATAAAACTACTCATAATTATAAATTAAAATATTAATTAAATACCAATTTAAATACATAACTACTTACAAAAATCACGTCTAGATTGCAGTATTTTAAAAATGCCAATGAGCTTATGGGTACTTGGTAATGAAGATTAAAACTTCTTTCCCAATGAAGCATTCTGTTCAGGAATCAGGACATCCGAAAGTTTACTATGGCACAAGACCACATCTGAAGATGGTGAACAATATTTTAAATTATGATATATGTTTAATTATTCTAAAAACTAATAAATCAATCTATAAATATAAATATTTTCAAATAATAAGAACCAAACGAAATTTCTATTTTGATTTTTATTGGATTTGCTTTCTTTTCCACGGTTGAAGGGATCAATGTGATACTTCATCCTCAGTTCTTGTTAACAAAGTTTGTAGCTTTGCTTGTATATCTAACGTTATCCCTGATTCCCTTTCCTATGAAATAACAATACACACAGGAAAGTAGGGAAACAAGCAACTACCGCTGGAATTTATAGAAGGATTGTGAAGAGCTCGTATTACTTGTTACACAGTACAATTTTTTTTTTTTTTAAGAACACTTGTTTTAACCATATCAAATATACCAAATCTGTATCAGCATGTTCAACAAAATCAGGCAGCAAGGGCACACTATCAAGAATCTTACTTTTATTTACCGATAGCCTTCTCAGTTTCTTCAAGCATACCTTGTAGACCATGAACGACTAGCCACTCATTCTGATACAAATTGGGACAACTAATGGGCACTTCATTAAGCATCAGAATATCACCAGATCGTGTTACCCTAATCCTAAACCCCTCCATATAAGTCTCTAAAACTGCCCCATCATTAAAACCAACCAACTCTCTCCACAAAATCTTGCAAGGTACAACATGCCTGCGAAATATTGAAGAGTATTTCCCAAAATTCCCTGTACTACTCTCCAACGCTTCATCAACTGGAGCTAATACGGTTATCCGAAGATTCCGATCCATTAACCCCGCCAATTGCAATTCCAAAAAGGAGGCCAAAATTGAGTACCCTTTTGACCTCAAAGCCCCAATAGCCTCATCAAACAAGAATTGCTCACGACTGTCACCATTAACAGAGCATCCGCCATTGATGCCTCTGACTCCAGGTGCTGGAGCTGGACCTTCAACTTCAAAAGCCGGATCGATAAAATGGTCGACTCCGAAAATAATCAAAGACCCGTCGTCATACAAAGGAGACCCATTAATCTTTACTCCATTCAACGAGATTATATCACTATTGTCATACACTTTAGAAGTGACGACAAGCGAGTGATCGGCGAAAAGGGTTGGGAGTTTGGAGCCAGTGGATAGGGACTTCAGGGTGGTGAGAGAGAAATAGAGGGGAGAGAAGTGGAATCGGAGGAGAGACAGAGACGGTTGGCCGGAGAGAACGAAGGCTTGATCGGTGGGCGAGAAAATGGTGAGAGATGGAGAGTTTGGGGCTTCGGATTTGGAGATGATTTGGAGAGTGAGGGACATGGATAGGTAGCCAGAGCTGGAAAGAATGTCAGCAGCAGTGAGTAGGGTTCCGTCCCGGATGGCGGAGGAAAGGGAGATAAAAGAGAGGAGAAGGAGAGCTGTTGTGACGGTTCGAGACGCCATTAATGGGAGAGTTTTGGAGAATGGTTTCTCGAGGAATGGCCTACAGGTTTAGATAGATCTTGGCGGTAAAAGCTTAACACGTGGAGCGAATCAATTGGTCTACTGTTTTGGTTCAAATGTTAGTTACAAGTAATCAGTTACTCACGGAATTATCAAACTACCCCTGGGCCTCACCGGTTTTAAGTTCTTATTAAGTGTATCTCGGCCCATAACTTCCCAAATCTCTGTCACGTATCTTGTTCATACAAAAATTATTAAGCGATGAAATGTAACAAATATTTTATTTTAAAAATATATTTCAATATTTATAGTACATAACTGTCAAATAAAATTGATTAAGTAAATTTTTTTTTACGAATATTAAGAGTGAGTCTTTATAAATAACAAAATAAAGCAAAATATTTTTATAACATTATTTGTAAATTAAATAAAAATATATTTCAATCTCGTGCTCCACGATGTTTAATACTCGGGTCAAAAGTGTGTTGTGAATTTCACGTCAACAAGATAATACAACTTAAATCATAACATTTTCAAATTTTAAATTGAACCGTAACGTTTTTAAAGTATTTATAACAAACTTTAAATGGACAGAAAATGTTAATTGACAAAAAAGTTAATATGACATTATTTTTATATTTTCTAAATCGAAAGAGAACTTTAATGCCACATAATAATTTTTCTAAATTAACCAAAAAGTAGGTTTCATTTTCATTTGCCAGTGAGACTCACTATTTCATATAGTAGATATCATTTGTCATATAACAATGAGACTCACATTTATACATTTTAGACCGTAGATATCATTTGTTATACAATAATAAAGCCTACTTTTTATTTAAAAAATAAAAATAATGTCATGTTAACATTGACGTAGTGTTTAATTAATAGGATATTATGAACGTTTTAAAAATATTAAGATTTAATTTATACGTTTTAAAATATTAGGGTATGTTTTATATTGTTAGGTCCAAAGTGCTTTGTCATGATATCTACGATTAGCCGACGTTTCCTTTAGTATTCGTCTGCTGATGAACCTGGGGAAATGGTTACCTTAATATCCTTTAACCCATTATTTGTTTTATATTTCAATGCTTGCTACGTGGAAGACGACTGATTACAAGCTGAAGAAACTAGCAAGTTAATTAGGTTTTGGCTAATAATAGATAATGGTCAGCTCACCTGCTAAACCTATATTGCGTTACATCCTGAATAAGACCTTATTCCTTTTAATCTCATAGGTAGCTCGTTAACTAAACTAACCAACCCTTACAATATTTACACGTCCTTGGAAATGAACCAGTAAAGGTTGTTCAACAACAACTTGTCAAATTGATTCAGATGTTATTTAATGTGTTTATTCATAATTGGTTATGGCACAAAAGTTTTAATCAAACTGAAGAAATATTAAGACGGACATGTTGACCAGAAATTAATTTCAAGGCCCAACTAAATACCTAAGTTGCTTAAATAAGGTACGAATCAAAAGGTCAAATTTGGGTGACGCTACTTAGTCTAATTCGATTGCTTCTGGACTCTCCTTCGTTACTTACGAAATAAGCAATAAAAAGTTTCAATGGCTCCTCGTGTGAGGTTGACGATTTTTAGAGAGTAGAAATTTTATTAAAATTTAAACTTTTAGATGAATAAGATAATATCTCTTCTAGGATAAACTAATTTGTAGTAGGCTCCACAAGTAGTTAGATTAGAATGAATGAACATTTATCATTTTGAAAAAACATAACTATTGCGACATTTTTGTAATATTTGATATTTTATTAAAAGAAAATGTACTTTTATTAGCATATCATATCTTTATCTGCCATATATAATAGCTCACCTCTCTTTTAGCACTTTTAGTTGCTGTTGTTATGAAAATACTTTGTTGAAAAATAAATTTAAATAATTAACGACATTTGAGAGTATTTTTGAATTCTTATTTATTTAAATAAGTTGAAATAGTTGGATGATAATAAATTACGAAAATTTTACCATAATTTTTCAACTACTTTTTCTTATGATAATGTATTGGATGTGAGTTTAGATTATCTTTTTTTTAATTAAAAGTGCTACAAATAACTTTGTCAAATAAGTTAATGTTATGTGTTGAAATTCTTGAATATATTAAAGTTACAGATTGTTATCCAAATGCTTTAATTTTTTATCAAGTTTTATCTACTATTTCTGTAGTATCAGCTAAGAGAAGTTTTCCAAAATTAAAATTATTAAAAACTTATGTAAGATTACCAACGTTACAAGAAAGGTCGAGTGATTTAACTATTTTATGTTTTGAGAATGATACATTGAATATTTGATATTATTATTGCTGATTTTAGATCTAGAAATGTGTGAAAAAATTATTTTAATGATTATTTGTGTGTTTTATAGTGCAATTCTCTTAATATTTTACAATATGATATTATTACTCAATTACTGCTACTGATATTTTGCTTATTTTGTTATTATTTTTAATATTTTGTTGCTACTGACATTTGCAAGATGTCGTTACCTGTTGTTACGATCAGTTGGTATTTTATTGTAGACGTGAACTTATGATTTGACTCACTTATATATATATGAAAATTAAATTTTAATAATAAAAATATATTTAAAAAATCATATATTTATACGAGTTATTAGGACTGTTTTTAAAACTTTTTTTTGGGGACCCTGACATTGCCTTACCTGTGTTTCTTTTTTCCCCCCTCCTTAACCAGAAGTGCTATCGATTATTGTTAGTAATAACATCATTCATCCACGAGAGGAGAAAAAAAGGCAGTAAATTTTTTTTTTCCCTCTAAACTTCCAATCTTCAAGTACATTCTTACAACACATTCAATATTTGAGGGAGAGAAATGGTTATCCAAAAACACAAAAGATAGACGGCGTAGAATGGAAATGACTCGCGGGCAACTGTAAACGGCAAAAACGGTCAGTAAACGGCTGACAAGGGAAGCATAAACCGGTATGAGCGCATTTGATTTGCCACGTTTTTTTCTGTCCTATCACCTTAAAAAAGAAAGCTCTGTCAAATGTCAATACATGTATCATAATATTATATATCACACAACCAAAAGCTCCCAACTTTGACCAGACACACCTGACAAGAAGACGGGGTCCTGCCCGGTTTCTAGGCTCAAAGCTTGCTTAAATAAATTTGTAAAGGAGCAAACTTTGTTCACGAATGAGCTACGCCAAATTTCTGTTCTGTTAAATGTTTTGAGTTCCTTTACTCCATCTCTTGCTTGATCCCCAAACAGAGAATTCGAAAGAGGTAGTGTTTTCTTAGCTTCAAGAATATTTAGATCCCCCTTCTTGTAAGTCTCTACTTTGTCCACTTTTTTTTCTTATCATCCCCTTTCTTGCGTTGATGCTTATTCCCTTTCTTGTCCTCGTATTGGTAAAGCTCTCATCTTTTCCTTTTTCTGACTTGATCTTTCCTTCATTCTCCTTTTCTTGTTCTCTTTGTTTCGTTTCTGGGTACACTCTCTTTCTTATTCGTGCAACTTTTGGACGAGTCTTTCTTAACTAGATCTTGTCCATTTCTCGTGATTGTTTTGCTCTCTGTGTGATTTGGTAGCCTTTTTTGTTTCCTTTTCCCTTATTTGATCTTCACAATGTTGCTTCTGCCCTTTTTTGTTTTCTCCCACTCTTTTTGATCCTTTTAGATCTTGTTCTTTAGGACGCTTTAGCCCTTTTTAGTTAACTTCAAACAATTGATTTTCCAAATTCGCTTCTTCAATTTTTAAGGTGTTTGTTTCGTGTGTTTCTTTCTTCTGGAAACCAAATTCGGAATTCCTTGTGCCGCATTTTCTTACATTCTTTTCTATCCAGTTATAGTCTTTTTTTTTTTGATTTGGTTTGGTTCTAAGAATGAGGAATTATGGTTTTCAGGGCCTCGAGTGAAGAAAAGCGAGAGCAACAACTCCTTGTGCTGGAAACCGGATCACTGAACGTTAAAACGAACAGTGGAAATTGATTTTCCACAGGCTGTTTGGAGAAATTGGTGATGGGTGATCATTTTGTGCTGTTGGTGGATCGCTTGATAACTGAATCCACGTTGGAAGCTGCTATTGAAAGCACAAACCGGGCAATGCAAGCCACGATTTCGAAAATTGAGGACATCAAAACTGACAATTGTTCCCAGAAAGTTGATTTTGGAGACATATCAACTCCAAGGAAATTAGTGGAGTGCAGGATTTGCCAGGATGAGGATGAAGATTCAAATATGGAAATACCCTGCGCATGTCGTGGCAGCTTGAAGGTTCGTTTCATTAGCCTGCTGCTCATTGCATAGTTAAAAGCCCGAAGATGTAAACTCTTCTTTTTTATTCAGCGACACGTAAACTTATTTTATAGTTTGAATTGCGAAACAGTTTGGGTCCAAATCTTTTTTCTTTGAATTTACTTGCATGTTTGGGATGCCAAACTTGAATATTCTTATGGAGTTTTTGACTTCAAAAATTATGCAGTCATCTAGATTTGAGTCAAGTCTTCGCCTTTGACTTTTTAGGCTTCCGACGGTAGAATAGACTAGTTTAGGTCTACCACCTCTGTCTTGGTAAGTATGAAAATGACAGGATTATGAGTGTCGTCTAGAAGTCCCCATCCCTTCAGTCCTAAAAGTTTTCCGTTATGCAACCAGAACAATTTGATTTTTATCACAGCAAACTTTAATCATAGTAGTAATGCCTATGTATGGATTTTCTTCTACATAGGTGACTTTTTCCTGAAATAAAGAGCTCAATCAGAAGTTTGTGAATAATGTTTAAGATTCAGTGACATTTTGTAGCAACTGGAGGTTTTGGAGATTCGATGTACTCGTCATGAAAAATGGAGCTTTTCACATGTCCAGCAATAGCTTGATGGTTTCATCTTAATCTCAAATAATTGTTGAGCAATTGGTTGCATGGCTTTAGAAACCGTACAACTGCTGATAGTATAACTGGCAATGAAGCATTATCTCAGTTGTTGAGAAAGAAATTGCTTTCCTGTTTGAGTTACCTGAATCCACTCCACAATCCTTTGAAACTTGGAATATTTGTTTTGTTTTGAGCCCAGAAACTATTAATGTAGTTAGTCCATCATATTACTGTTGTTGCCTTTCCTTACCTGTAGAATGTTCACTGTTTAAAACAGAGAGATATGCCACTTTAAAACAGTCTTTTTTCCTTTGTGTATTCTGAGACTAAAATGTAATCATTGCATTGGATGATCAATCTGATTCTCCGTGCTTGCAGTACGTTCACCGCAGATGTGTACAGAGGTGGTGTAATGAGAAGGGCAACATTACATGTGAGATATGCCACCAGGTGGGTTCATTCACATAGATATAAGTTTTTCCCAGGTGTCTATGCTTCTTGTGTTAGGCTTTCTTTACATTTGTTATATTTTCTTTTTATCCTGTGATGTCAAATTGCTATATACCTTTTTGATGTTATGAAATTCAGCAATTCAAGCCTGGTTATACAGCACCTCCGCCCCTGTTCCAACTTGGTCGTATTCCTTTGAACTTCAGGTAACTAGAGGATGTACTTGGTTTTTTGTCTTCACGGTCACCAATCACCAGGGACTCAAAACTTCACTTTTATGTCATTTTTGTATCAGGGGAAACTGGGAAGCATCTAGAACGGATTTACACGGTCCGCGATTCATAGCAGTGGTTTCAACTGACGGCAACTTCCTAAATACTGACTATGATGATGAAGATTCAACTTCAAGTACAAGAAATGGAATCTTATGCCGGTCGGTTGCTGTACTGGTAAATATCTTCCTCTTTGCAAACCTTGATGGTTCTCATCTTTTATCAACTTATTTTGCACAAATTTATTAACAGCTAAATATTGTTGAACCAAAGATTGAAAGTGCTGTGCGCTAGACACTAATTAACTCTGATTGTTTTGCTTTATGATCATAAGGTTAAGGTTCATTCACGGTGTGTAATTTTTTGCAGCTAATGGTTCTTTTGATCTTAAGGCATACGCTCCCACTCATCCTTACTGGAAGCAGTGATATCTCTTTCCCATTATTTATGGTATGAATGTGAAATATTATACATTCAAGAAAAAGAAATCAACAAATAATTTTCTGTAATGTTACTCACACTTTCTTTACTTTGACAGTCGATACTTCTGAGGACTGCTGGAGTTATTCTTCCAATCTATGTCATTGTAAGAGCAGTAAGTGCACTACAGCGACGCCGCCACCAAGTGAGTTTAGCTACCATATTCGCTTCAATTGTGAAGATATGAAGGATCATTAATCACCACTTAATGCTTATTTGAGTTTTAAACATTCTTGTATTTGTTTCTTCATTGATCAAACAGGGTGCTCCAAGTTCATCGTTCACTCCATCTGATGAAGAAACTGAGCAATCAGTTCTGCAAACTGATACTCATGTGGTTAGTTTTCAATAATCTGTCTGCGAAGGAAAGGTAATTTGGGATCAGCAGCACCTGCCAACCTTAATATTGTGAAAGACAGAAGATTCCAAGTTCATTTTCTGAAGCACAACTGGAGGTGTTTGAGAGTAGTTCTCTTCTGTATGATGCCAGAAGCGGCAGAACACCAATTATTACTGGGTTTTAAAATGTGAATTCTATTGTTGCCTATCTCTTAAGACGTTGTACAGTTAGGTAACTACTTCTCTGTATATACAAACAATTTACTTATTGAAAAAAGAAAGATACAAGGTAGAGAAAATGACAGTGAAGTTAAACTGGTGTATCGGCAACCGATTCTTTGGGTGCGGCCGCATTTAAATATGAAGTTAATCTAAATGCCTACCGACTGTGGAGTGGAACTCAGATGAGGGGAAAAAAAAAAAAATCATTGTCCTGATTTTGTTCTTGTTAAGGGAGGACGAGGAAGACAAACACGTACTCAATACTATTAATCACTCGGTATATTTTGCGCCTTTCAAGTCCTAGCAAGGTTACTCAGTTGTGTGTCAATTGGCATATTGGGAATGGTCGCATCAATAATGTGCCCAAGTAAAAAAGATGGAATTTTTGTAAAAGGAAATGGCAAGGTCAAATGGTCTCCATGCAGCGGTCAACAGATTAGAGTCCATGAGATTTGAGGGAGCATTATAAAATTTTTGCTACGGAAATAAACCATATGCTACTTCTATACGTAGCCTGATAGGAGTGATTTACATTGCTAACTCGTTTCCCTGGGGGAGGAGACTTCTGCAATTTGGAACTGAATTTCACACAAGAAAATGTTGGCATGAAAGGAATTGCAGAACATTCAGGAGTGAATCAAATGAACTTGCTCAGATGGACAGTTCACTGGATCAGAGAAGAAGCCTGCACCGCCAAAGGCATCAAAGCTAGATGGAATCTATGAGGCTGGGTGGACAGGGACTAGTAACTCACATCAATCCCAATTCCCAACTACCATGCTTGGGGACGTGATCATCTGTACCCCTTAACCTGTACCAATCCTGTGCCAAGCCATCTCAACCCTCCATTTATGCTTGGGGATGTGATCATCTGTACCCCTGAACCTGTACCAACCTTGTGCCAAGCCATCTCAACCCTCCATTTATGTGGGTTGGTCAAGCCATCTCAACCCTCCATTTATGTCACATAAATGGAGGGTTGAGATGGCTTGGCACAGGATTGGTACAGGTTAAGGGGTACAGATGATCACGTTCCCAAGCATGGTAGTTGGGACTTGGAATTAA
>JANIHZ010118872.1:268-14154 GCA_027478365.1 Erythroxylum rufum | reverse complement strand
TTATATGTGTGTTTGGGATTCTAAAAATGTAAGTGTGAAATTTAATTTGATTTGTTTGTCCTGTCTTGGGTGGCATCTACAAATCCTCCCAGGGGGTATGTGGGTGTTACAAAACGCATACTAAACCACCCCTAAAACATTTTGCAATCTACCACTATCATATTCATAAAGTTATACTAAGTAGAGAAAAGTTAAGGGATGTTTATCTATATAAAAAAAATTGAAGATGCATATTGACAAAGGTTGTGTTTGATAGAAGAGCTTCAACGATGTGACCTTTTCAATAAGACATAAATAACATATAACAAGTTCAAATGGTGTGACCTTTCAATAAGAAATGAATAACATATCACAAGTTCTAATTTTTAGACTCCATTACAAAAATTACAAGATAGAGTAGTGAGTAAAAGTAGGTTGCATAACAATAATAAGTGTGGACAATAAATATATCATATCCAATATATTACACAAATGAACACTGTCAGTCACCTACCATTCTCACACCATCCACTACCTTTAGTGCACACTCCAAAGAAGAATTGAGAAATTAAATTCAACAAAAGAGACAACGAAGAATGGTGTGAAACTCTTACTACAGCTATTGGTTCAATTGGTGCACACATAGATGACAACTAAGAATGGTGTGTGACAATTTGTAGTTGGTACAAAAAGTAGCCAAAAAAGTTTATAGCTGGTCCGAGAACGCTATGTAATGTAAAGAGGAGTGAAGAAAAGGTGTGCGACAGGGAAGAAAGGTGCGACTGAGAAAAAAACGTGTAAAATAATCTAAATCTCAAATAATTAAAGGTTTTTACCCTTTTCTTTTAATTTTCCTTAATTTTCATAATTTCACTTAATTAGTTTAATTAAGTCTAACATGTAATTAAGTCTAACATGTACAATTAAATACAACTGTAATCATACGTGTTTGCAACAACGTTAAGAGAAATATTAACGTCGAGCTAGATTTTAAAAAAATTAAAAATTTTGATATTTAATTGTCACTTTTTAAAGTTTGAGGTATAATTGTAAAATTGAGTAAAGTTTAAGATTTTTTTGTAATTAACCCTTTATCATATTTCTTTTTATGTATAAATTATTATTATTTTATATAAGCAAATTTTACGTTTTTTCAATTTAGCCCTAAATTTTTTAAATTTATAATTTTGGCTGATATTTAACTAATATTTTGGTCACCAACTAGTACCAATTGAAAGGATCAGTATCAACTAGTACTAGAGTTCAGTATGAAATTTTCTTATTTGGTATCAGTTTTTTGTCAGTAGGATCAAATACGGTGCGATATTGTAAACATTATATCCAACTGTTATATTTTGAAAAGTAAATATTGAAAAATAACATTTAGTGATACATGTAATAGATCATTAATAAATTGACTTTACTTCTTAAGAGTAGTTTAATTGGTAGTAAAAATCTTTTTAATGTTTCTCATTTTAAAAAATATAAATTTGAGTTGTCCTGAATAGATAATAATCTTACAACTTATTTAAGATATCAAATGAATGATTTAGTTAACTATATTGGATTTATCAATTAGTTTTAATTTATTGATTCACTAATTTATTTGAATTATATGATTTATGAATTGTTATACATATCTCCTGTTTTATATTATACATATCTAAAAAATAGCTTATAAAATTTAAAATTTAATTATGTTAAAGCAAAGTATGTCTAGCATTTTTCTGCATAAAATATTCAACTCCATTTCAAATGTTTATTGAGATTATAGCAAATAAAAGACTTTATTTAAGTGAACTTTTATAAAGAAGCAATCGACTCGTACAGATATTTGCGGTACAGGTTAAGGTTGCGCTTTCTTGATTTTGGGTGCTAGTTAAAAAGTGTTTGTAAATATAATTCAACGTATTGTTTAGTTGAAATTAAAAATTAATAACAATAATTCTTTTTCTACCCTGTATTACTACTAATTTTCATAGGAAAATATTTGTGTTTAAGCCAGTTGAAATGAATGAATCGCGTAGATATCAATAATAAAAATTACAATGATACCATTCATTTTATTTCTAATTCTGAAAATATGAAACCGTAACATCTCGCACATTTGATGTCTTTATAGTGCTTTAATTCCCATCAAGACATTCTGGTTCAACCTTTCAACTTAGATACATTATAATGGCTGATAGTTGTCGTAAACCCAGCACATTTACATCACTAAACATGGATTAGCATTAGCCTCCTTTTATTGGACATTACATATCTATCCATCTCTCTACATTACTTAGAACACAGGACCAGCTGCAAGAATCTCCTCAGTCAACTTGTTATCTTTTCCAATCTTATAATTAGTGAATACCTCAAAATTCTTCTTGAAAAGGCCAGCCAGCTTTGACAGGGTATTCTTGTAGGCCATTTTGTCCGACCACTGCAATACAAATCAAACTCATACGTACATAATGATGATTGATTTTTATGCTTTCTGCTGAATTTTTTCTTATAAAAAAGACTTACAGTGTTCACAGGATCAAGAATTTCTGAAGGCACACCCTCAATTTCTGTTGGGATTTCCAATCCAAACACCTCAGTCTTTCTGTAGTTTGCCTTGAGAAGATAACCAGAGTGTATAGCATCAATTATTATCCGAGTGTATGCTAATTTGATACGGCTTCCAAATCCGTAGCTGCGTTAAAACATTGCAATTACCACCTGAAATTGATGATAATTTATACTTAGAACGAGTGGACGCCATCACATACATACCTGCCACCTGACCAGCCAGTATTTACTAGCCATCCTGTAGCCCCATGCTTCTGCATCTTTTCAGCCAGCATTGCTGCATACTTGGTAGGATGCAGCATTATAAAAGCCGCACCAAAGCAGGCTGAAAATGTTGCTGTTGGCTCCTTAATTCCGTCCTCGGTCCCAGCAACCTGTTCGTTCAACAGAATATCTCAAAACCGTGCCTGTATGTATTCCACCTTAAGAACTACTTCAAATTGTTTTGGAATTTTTTAGAGAAGTACCAGTGCAGTATAACCACTGATGAAATGGTACATGGTCTGTGCCAAGTTCAGTTTGCTGACAGGTGGGAGCACTCCAAAGGCGTCGCACGCCAGAAGGATGACATTTTTGGGATGGGGACCAACACACGGTATCTTTGCATTCGGGATGTACTCTATTGGATATGCTGCTCTAGTGTTTTCTGCAATTAACAAAGTTGATATCAGTTGATCCCTGCAACTTGAATCTTAGTTAGAAAAGAGAACATATCAAACTAATATTTGCTTCAATACGTAAAAACAAGTAATGAGATAGACTCATAGACAAAAGCAAGTAATTAATCTAGAGTACCTGTAACAGATTTGTCTACGTAATCTACTTCTCTAGTATGCTCATCAAACACCACATTCTCCAGCACTGTGAAAGCATAAGAACACTTGTTAGCTTCAACTCAACTCCACCAAGCGGAGGCTTTCAGGCCTTAAAAGCTCTTCATTTGCAAAGTTTTGATGCACTTCAGATCGCATAATAATCACTCACCAGTCCCAAACTTGATGGCATTCCAGATGTCAGGCTCCTTCTCTCGTGATAGATCAATGCACTTGGCATAACAACCACCTTCAATGTTAGAGACACCATTCTCACTCCAGCAGTGCTCATCATCTCCAATTAAGTACCTATTATGATCCGTAGAAAGGGTTGTCTTTCCGGTACCTATGACAAATAAAACCAAAAGGGAGTTTATAAGCAACAAGATCACAAGTAACACGACCATCAACTAGTGTTTGTCAACGGATCGTGACGATCACGCCATAAATATACCTGATAATCCAAAGAAGAGGGCAACATCTCCATCCTTCCCCATATTGCAACCAGAGTGAAGGGATAAAATTCCACGCTTAGGCATGAGATAGTGCATTACGCTGAACAGACCTTTCTTCATTTCCCCAGCATACTGTGTGCCAAGGATGACCATCTCCCTCCTGGCAAGATTAATGTCTATACTAGTAGAGGAGGTCATATAATGGGTGAACCTATTACATGGGAACTGTCCTGCGTTGTATATAGTGAAGTCTGGAGTTCCAAAGTCCTCCAACTCTTCAGGAGTGGGTCGTATGCACCTGTATCCCACCCGGTTATGCCACATACACAAAGCTAACATATCCTTGAATCTACATTTTCTCCTCCTTTGTTTAATTATCTTGAAGATTAAATATTTAGAAATACATGAACCATGATAAAATTTCCAAGATACTTCCCTTCCAATGCCTGGTTTATATGAATTATAATCATCAGATGACGAGGAAAACAGAGTACAATTGTCAAAATTTTCTTCACTTTCGTGTAGCCACAAATAGAGACCTGTTCAACGATTTTTTAACTCATATGGCAGAAACAGAATCCTGTTCAGTGATGTTGATGGTAATACTTACATGTTGTGCATGAACAGAGAATGATAAGCCCTGGCAGATACAATACGGACTTTAATTCGGTGTTCTGGGTCCCAATTGAGAAATTGATCATTCACAAAAACCTGAAATTTGAGGACAAATTTCAACTGTCAAGGCTTAAATTCATAGTTCAAATTAAACTACTTGTGTTTAAATTTCCGAAGGCTCAGAAGACAAGTTTCTTTTCTCACTTAGATTCAAGAAACATTGATTGAAAGATGGACAAACTCTTTATCATTTCTAGGACCCTAGAGGGGCCAACTGGAAGCCTGAATATGAATCCATTAGCTCTCTGGGACTGGACACATTGTAGAAAAGACTAAATCTAGGAGCACAGATCGTCAGGTACCGGAGTACAAGTCAAAATTCGAATAGTTATCAAGTAGCTATCGGTCGAGAAGTCCAATCGGTTAAGATTCCAGACGCTCTCAAAAGACTTCATCAACTGTAGCATTTAGGATAAATAATACTTAGAACCACAGTGACCTGTGACCTGACACCATTGAAGTATTGTATGAATGACATCATTTGGTCGAAGTGAGTGGTTAATGCTGTTGAGCTGTAACTTGACAACAGCCAACAACTGCAGCGGGCGTTCCATATTATTGGACCCAGTTCTACAAGTGCGGAAACGGAGGGAGGGATAAGGGCACTCGAAACAGTAACATCCAGCCTAAACAAAAATATGGAAAAATATATACAACTAAGCGAATCAGTAGTTGCTATTTGTTTGTAATGAATTAAATAAACTTCCAAAATCAATAAATAATTCATAAATTATATAATTCTAATAAATCATATAAAAACGACTTAATAATTCTAAAAAAATTTAAAATCACTAAGCAATTTTTTAACTATATAATTTAAGTAAATCATTTTCCAAATCAAGGGATATGTCATCTACGTCACCAATATCAAAGTTTAAAGAGTATGTTCAATCCAGAATTTGATTCCCTAATCTAAAAAAGGTGAAACTATTTAGAGAATTTCTTCTTCCACCACCGCCACCACCACCACCAAAACTGGTGACTACTGTAACCAAATAACCTAGACCATACTTGACGACTATCGACAATAAAAGGCATTTAACTACGTTTGCGTTAGATTTCCGGCTTTCTAGCCGCAGTATTGGGACCCAGAAAACGGAAATGCTCATGACAACGTCTGTAGAGACCATGCGATGGTTATGGCTTTTTCTCGGGAGTTGGCGTAGCATTTGCACGTCTTTATGTATGGTTAGCCATTTAGCGTGAGGTGGAGACTTGAGGACACCGCTTGGAGTTTTACTTACGTCATCAGAAGGGGACAAGCCCTTGGAAGTTAAAACGAACCACCTTGGCCGCAAGTATTATCAATTTTTATCAAAGAACGTAAAATGGTACCTTTTCCAGTGAATTCAAGTAGTCGACGGCTCGTTCTCTGTTAACTAGGAAAGTTTGTTCGTCCATTTCAATGTTGGGCGAGCCCCTGCAGAAGCGAGCAGTTAATGCATCAAGGAAAAAAAGCGACAGAAAACATGTGGAAGCACAAGCACAGGAACTTACTTTCCCCACCAAAGTTCCTCTTCAGTGGTCTTGTCCTTGACAACACGTTTGTCTCTCGGTGACCTGCCCGTCTTTGCCCCGGAAAGAGTCGCCAGAGCGCCATTTGATGTTATGAATGAACCCTTCTCATACTTGATAGCTTGCTCGTACAGCTCTGTTCATTTTCCAACATCTCCGGTTATTAGGCAGCCTATTATCTAACGATTATAAATTATAATTAACTGTCAGTACCCTGTATACATTAAATTTAATATTGGTCTGGCCCTTTGACTTCTAGTGGTCAACGCTATCTATTCTTAAAAGCCCCAAATCTTTTTATTATTATTAACAACAAAGAAAAAGAGGATAATCAACTCGATTATGTAAAGAACTATTAAACTTTCCATTCATCTAATCAATTCAGCCCCACTTGCCCAAAAGGTTGGAATTAAATAAGAGCTATCTAATTTTAGCTTATCACAAACTAGGTACTATAAGTTAACAAAAGAAGTTAAATAAGGGAGTAAATGGGCGTTGGCGTTACCAGCGGGAGAAAGATTATAGAGGACGTGAGTGAACTTGAGGGAGCTATCACTCACGCTTATAGTTGGAGTGAAATGGTGGGAATGAGATGTGTGCGTCACCTTCTGTCCTTCTGACTTTCTCGCTGGGTCTCCTTTTACCACCTTGGGTCCTGTCTCCCTCGTCAGAGACGCCAACGATGCACTAGTACATATGAATGACTTTTAGCTGGTGATTTTTCCGGGCAATGGGTAACTAGTAAATTAAATTTATAGATACGTATGCACCTGATAGACTGGAGCTGCTGTTTTTGGCGTTCTTCTTCGGAGAGGGTGGTAAAGAAGGCACCTTGTGTTCCTGTAATTGGTGTGGTGGGAGTTGATCTCTTCTTCTGAAGAGAATGGAGTTCGTCGATTGTTTGGGCTTTCACTGGAGGAGTACTGTCGTCGTGACACACATCGTTAGTTTTCTTCTGTGTCTGAATTTTTGGCAGCCCTTTTCTTCCTGTACTTGTACTTGCACTTGCACTTGCATTGTTGTAGCTGGTAAAGCTGAACTCTCCGGTCTCCGTTCCGTCGCTTGCCATCTTCGTATCTGCAATGAAAAAATAAATCAGTTATACAATTGTTACGATAATATATCCAGCAGAACGGAAAACTGGAGAAGCAAAAGATAAAGACTATATATCTAAGCTTAGATTGAAGATAAGGGCGAAAGGAAACGAATATCTAAAACAAGTGCGGATAAGGATGAGCGTTAAAGCACGAAAGAGAAAAGAGGATTGGCAAGGAAGGTAGCAACCTGACATAAAACACCAAGCGCTGGTAATGAAAGGTTTCCAACGAAAAATAATACCTGGAACCTGTACAAAGAGACTTGCTAGCTTCCCTTATATAGGCTTCTTCCCTTCACCACCGCTTACTTCACCATGGTTTGCTTCTAACCATAGTTT
Source organism: Erythroxylum rufum (assembly GCA_027478365.1). Lineage (NCBI taxonomy): Eukaryota > Viridiplantae > Streptophyta > Magnoliopsida > Malpighiales > Erythroxylaceae > Erythroxylum > Erythroxylum rufum. The sequence goes on along the minus strand of JANIHZ010118872.1, from coordinate 6,724 downwards.
CGTTTCTTAGTTCTTGACACCTTTACTACTAGAAAGTAAATGAAAATGAAATACATGAATTTATCTTGCCTATTCCTTTGTTGGTATCAAGGTAAATTGACTATTTCTGTTAATTGTATTTTCAAGAGGTTTCCTTCTCTCAGCACCAATAGAAAAACATATCATTTGGAGTAAAATATGGAGTTTTTCAAACTATGGTAATTACATGTGATTTACTACATCTTACATATTTCCCATCTTCTGGAAGTATGTATGTGGCCAGCGTATATGGTCATTAATTAACTCACGAGTTAATACTATTAATAGATCCATTGACATTTTTAATCAAAAACACAATAAGTCGAACAGTCACCGTGTCAGCCTGACATTATCCAATTATCCTTTCGGGGTAAGGATACAGTCCGGATCCCGGACGCTGGAGCCTATTGGTCAGGCCAGCTTTTGGCACCTCTGCTTTTCTTCTGTTTTCAAGCGTCAGGACTCACGACCCGTGCTTCTAACACAAATGTGCAGCCACTAATCCATAATCACCATTCACAAGGCTCGTGTGAGTTAAACTAAAGTAGATGTTAGACCTCCTCACCCATGGAAGTAGATGTTAGACCTCCTCACCCATGGTTTCTGTCAATTTTTCACTTCTCTTTCGGCATCGGTTATTACAATCAATACGTGGTCAAAATCTCACTTTTTTAGCAACAGTTATTACGGTTTCCTATCCTACGAGCTCAAAACGTATTGTACAAATGGGCTTTTTACTTGCGACAAGACAAGATTCACACTTTTTAGATACCGTGTATTCTGAAAAGATAAAGCGGCACGGAATGATCTATATTCTTATTAAATTAAGATTATAATATCCTACAATTTTATGTATACGCAATTGCTCGGATTGGAACATGTCAACCCGATTATGTTATTTTTGGTACTATGTCAACCCCTTTACATTTCACTACAATTTTTATAAAATTAATATGTTTGAAACGTCATGCTTGCTTTATGGATAAACATAGGACCTATCTTACCAAGTTAATGTATATAAACATATATCTATGTGCGTGTACCATGTGGAGCTTTTTTGCATTTTATTCAGCAAGGGGCTTGGTTTAAGTGAAGCAAGTGATAAAGCTGGATTGGCTTTTAAGTATTTCGAGTGGGTGTAGATGCAGAGTGTATCAGAACCCTTCCATTGGAAAGGTCATCAGGCATCCTCAAATTAAGAACATATTACATTAACAACCTTTAAATTGATATTTGAACTTATAGGTTAAATTGAATATCTTTAATATTTTTATCATATAAAAATTATTATTTCAACTTTTAACCGGCATATCGAATTCTTAACCCACAAAAGCTTGGGACTTTATGGATAGAATGAGGAATGCGAAGGTAAATTGGCTTGAATGTAAAAATATAGAATTATTTAATTAATTTTATAAATATAATCTAAGGATTAATTTTGAACATTAGAGACATAAGTTGCGCTCTTTTATATTAGTAGACCGATATGAACCTGAGTGGGGCTCATTCAAGTGGGAGGTCTTAGACTGTGTCTTTCATAAAGAAGAGTTTACATGGTCTTGGTAGTGTTTACATGTTGAATTGATTTAGGAAGAATAATCCTATTTTCTAGGAGATTTGTTACTTGTTGTTTCTTTTATTTCCTGGAAGTATGGGTTGGTATGCAGTCGTGGGGTTGTGGATGAGTATTTTTAGGAGTTGTGTTTCTTGTGGGCTAAGCCTCCTAGCAATGATGGAGACTATAAATGTTTTTGGTGAATTCAATAAGAGATACGAATATTCTTAGCAAAGTTTTGTTTCCTCTATTCTTAGTTCTTTTCTAAATTTCTCTAATCTCTAATACTTTCTGTTATAAGCTAATTGCGCCCATCAATTGGTATCAGAACCAGGTTAGTCACTGATGGAGACACGACAAAAATCCAACGCTGAATTTCGAACTGAAATTTCAAATATGATCGCTAAACATGATGATTGAATTGAGCATTTAAGCTCAATGATGGAAACCTTTTTGAAAGAATTCCAAACCCATAAAACAACAACCACTTCGCAGAGACCCACACAAGAGGAACATTCCTCTAGCCCGGGGCAATCTGCCATAGCTGAGTACAAGAAAACGTCCCTAAAATTGTCCTTCCCACGTTTTGATGGTGAAGACCCACAAAGTTGGACATTTAGAGCAGAACAATACTTCGTATTCCAGGTGGTTCCCGAAGAGTAGTGGGTGTCCTTGGCATCGTTTCATTTTGAAAAGATCGTTTTGCAATGGTATCGATGGTTCATCAAAGACAAAAGCCCAATTACATGGACAGAGTTTAACCGTGCTTTGTTGAAACGATTCAGACCAACAATGTATGCAAATCCATCCGAGGCTCTTATGAGGTTACGACAAACCACCACTGTCGAGGCTTACCAAGAGAGTTTCGAACGACTTTTTAATAGAGTTGACGAATTGCCGAAGGACTTTCGGTTGGGGTGTTTCATTACTGGATTAAAGGATGAAGTCCGGTATGATGTCAAGCTAAAGGACCCATCCACCTTAGCCGAAGCAATTGGAGCTACAAAATTGGTTGAGGAATGAAATCAAATGTATAGGTAATTTCTTACATGAGCCAACTCGAGTTCCGGCACACGTCCAAACACGACCAATGGGGATTCAGGAATCCTAGGAGCAGCACCCCCGTCACCTCGAGCAGAACCACCCCACTTTTGAAAGTTGTCGCCTCAAGGGCTTAAAGAATGACGAGAAAAGGGGCTTTATTTTTACTGTGATGAAAAATTGGCTACGGGGCATCGGTGCACTTGCCCGCAGCTTTTTATGACAGAAGACATAGATGAATTGTACAGCGAGCTAGAAGGAGAGGAGGAGTCAAATGAATCGGTGAAGCACGGGACTGCAAAGATCTCTTTCCACGCCATCACGGGAAGCCAACACCCACAAACTTTACGTGTTGTTGGTAAGTTATCAAAGAAAGACATCTTGGTTTTAATAGATGGTGGGAGCACTCATAATTTTATTGATAAGAAGGTGACAACTAAGTTTGAGCTAAGAATAGAAGTTGAAAAGCAATTCCAAATCATTATTGCTAATAAAGAAAGAATCACATGTATGGGAGTTTGCAGAGGAGTGCAGTTGGTGGTTCAAGGATGTGTAATTGAGGCTGATTATTTTGTATTACCTGAATCAGCTTATCTAGTGGTTTTAGGAGTCCAATGGCTGGAAACTTTGGGGTCAGTGGAGATTGATTATGCTAAACTGACAATGGGTTTTAATTATAAAGGGGTCCCATATGTCTTCCAGTGATTGCGGCAAAAAGAATTGGAGGCGTTAACAGAGAAAGAGTCAAGCAACTTGTGTAAAAGTCTTTCACTAGGTGAGGGATTCTTTATCTAGATGGTTACAATAGCTTTGATGTCCACCGAATCCTCACCAATCCCTTCGGGTGTGGATAAACTTTTATCTTAGTTTCCTGAAGTGTTTAAAAAGCCAAAAAGTCTGCCACCCACTAGAACCCAAAATCATAAAATTCCTCTTTTACCCGACACCAAACCGATAAATGTTCGTCCTTATCGTTATCCTTATTATCAAAAATCTGAGATTCAGAAACAAGTTAAGGAATTATTGGAAACCGGTTTGATCAAACCGAGTACTAGTCCATTTTCATCTCCTGTTCTGTTGGTCAAGAAAGAAAACGACGAGTGGAGATTTTTTATCGACTACCGAGCCTTGAACGAGTTCATGGTGAAAGATAAGTTCCCGATCCCTATCATTGACGAACTCATGGATGAATTATTTGGAGCTCGGTATTTTTCAAAATTGGATTTAAGTTTTGGATACCATCAAATTCGGGTTTGCGAGAATGACATTCGAAAGACTGCCTTTAGAACCCATGAAGGACATTATGAATTTATCATAATGTTATTCGGACTCACCAATGCTCCTTCCACACTCTAAAGCTTGATGAATGACATATTCCGCCCGTATTTGCAAAAATTCGTCCTGGTCTTCTTTGATGATATACTAGTGTACTCTAAGACATGGGAGGAACATCTTGAGCATCTCCAATTGGTGCTTGCAATCCTAAACCAGCACCAACTCTACGCAAAGGAGGAGAAGTGCATGTTTGGTGTGTAACGCATAGAGTATTTGGGCCATGTGATCATGAGGAATGGCGTGGAACCCAACCCATCCAAAGTACGTATAATCTAGAATTGACCCACTTCGTGAACAACACGTGAGGTACGAGATTTTTTGGGTCTGACAGGATATTATCGAAAGTTTATCCAACATTATGGAGTCATCGCAACCCCTTTGACACGATTATTATTTAATAATGGGTTTAACTGGACTATAGAAACTTTGACTGCATTCAATCCTCTCAAGGATGCTATAACCCAAGCTCCTGTGTTGAGGCTTCCTGATTTTTTGCAGCCCTTTGTAATAGAATGCGATGCTTTTGGGATTGGGATTGGAGCCGTTTTAATGCAAGATCGGAGGCCGATTGCTTTTTACAGTGAGGCATTAAAAGGAGCCACTCTCAAGTTATCAACCTATAAGAAGGAAATGCTAGCTATTGTCAAAGCTGTAAGGAAGTGGAGACCCTATTTATTGGGGCAATCATTCATTGTGCGTACAGATCACAGAAGTCTAAAGTTTTTATTGGAGCAACGAACTACTACTTTGGCTCAGACTAGGTGGCTGCCAAAACTGATGGGGTATGATTACAAAATAGAATACAAGTCAGGAGTCCAAAACCATGCTACGGATTCTCTCGGGTGGCCGAGCTACACTTCATCGCCATCTCTCAACCTCGTGCAAGTTCTTGGGACCAACTAAAGATGGAATGCACATCGAATCCATACTATTACTCCTTTAAGTCTAATCTAGATACACAGCTTAAGGATGAGGTGTGGTTTCTTAATGGGCAAGTCTTGTTGAATCCAAAGTTAACATTAGTTCCTTTTATTCTATCAAAATACCATGATACTACTACGGGTGGGCATTTTGGGTACCACAAAACATTGTCCAGAGTAAGGGATGAATTTTATTGGGTCAGAATGCATTGAACAGTGAAGGAGTATATCCGGAATTATGACTTCTGTCAACGGAACAAGTACGAGCACTTGCAACCGGCTGGGTTATTGCAACCTCTTCCTATTCCTCACCAGGTTTGGGAAGACATATCTATAGACTTAATCGAGGGGCTCCCTAACTCTAGTGGCTATCAGGTAATATTTGTTATTGTTGATCAATTTTCAAAGTCTGCCTATTTTATTCCTCTGGCGCCACCAGTCACGGCAGCTCGTGTGGCTAAGATCTTCATCGACAATTTCATCCGACTTCATGGTATGCCAAGTTCAATAATCAGTGACAAGGACAAGGTGTTCATGAGTACTTTTTAGAAAACCTTGTTTGAATAGCAAGGGACAAAATTGAACATGAGTTTAAGTTACCACCCACAATATGATGGATAAACTGAGGTAGTAAATAGGACGTTGGAGCAATATCTGCACTGTTTTTGTCAAGACCAACCGAAGAAATGGCATGAATGGCTAGCATGGGCTGAGTACAACTACAACACAGCTCGACACTCAGTCACAAAAATGTCTCCTTATGAAGTAGTTTATGGTGCACCTCCTCGTCCTCTACATCAATATGTACCTGGAACTACTAATATGGCAACAGTGGATGCTCAATTACGGAGTCGTGATGAGATGTTTAGAGAGCTACACTTCAGTCTCCTTCAAGCATGTGATCGAATGAAGAGTATGGAAGATCGGCATCGTTGTGAAGTTGAGTTTGTTGTAGGTGATTATGTCTATTTGAAACTTCAGTCGTATCGGCAATCTTCCGTAGCATTTCGAGCATCGCTTAAGTTATCTCCCCGTTTCTATGGCCCTTTCAAAATCATTAGGAAGATTGGCAGTGTGGCATACCGTTTGGAGTTGCCAGTAGAATAAAAAATTCATAATGTTTTCTATATGAGCTAGCTGAAGCGATATTTTGGTAGTACTCTGGAGATTTCTACAGAACCGCCTCCTTCATCGGAGGAAAATTCAGTGTTATCGCAGCCTAAAATTGTTTTGGATAGAAGAACTAAACATCGAGGACACTATCGGCCTAAAGAGGAAGTCTTGATTAAATGGAAGGGTGCCCCACTGGAAGACGCTACATGGAAAGCTGCCAGGAGATTTTCAAAGACGTATCCAAGATTTTTGCTTGTGGACAAGCCGAACTTTGAGGGGGAAGGAGTTGATATAAACCTGAGTGGGGCTCATTAAAGTGTGGGGTCTTAGACTGAGTCTTTCATAAAGAAGAGTTTACATGGACTTGGTAGTGTTTACATGTTGAATTGATTTAGGAAGAATAATCCTATTTTCTATAAGATTTGTTATTTGTTATTTCTTTTGTTTCCTAGGAGTATGGGTTGGTATTCAGAC
>JANIHZ010118827.1:0-14164 GCA_027478365.1 Erythroxylum rufum | reverse complement strand
AGGAAAAAGAGTTCCTAAGGAATCATGTTTATGTTTGATTTTTCGGATTAAATAGTTGGGTTCCGGAAACGGGATCCAACATTTATGGTATCAGAGCAAGAGAATGAATGGATGTTTGTTATGGTTTACGGGAACCAACAAAACGACCTTTGACCGGGATGAAATTTTAGTATGTTGTTCTTCAGTATTGCCTCTTAGCATCCAACGGTTAGAATCTGATTTAAAGCTCTCCAACTTAGTACTTTCTTTCTAGCCTTATTTGTTTACGAGTTGTATTACACCATATTTTGGTGATGATTATTAGATTTTTTTGTGTCAAAGAGAAAATTACCTAGAAGAGAGAGAAAGTTCATATCAAAATTTGTTCTCGCCTCGATCGACTACCAAACGACCTCTGATCAGGATAAAATTTTAGTTTGTTGTTCCTGAGTCTTGCCTCCTGATATGGAGCTCTTTAACTTAATATTTTCTTCCTAGCTCTCTTTGTATACGATTATTTTATTTTTTGTGGCAAAGAGAAAAGTTCCCAGAAAGAGAGAAAGTCCATATCAAAATTTGCTTGGCATTAATCGATGACCAAAAGACCTCTGATCGTGATGACATTTTTGTATGTTGTTCCTGAGTCTTGTCTCTTAATACCCAATGATTAGAATCTAATTTGGAGCTCTCTAACTTAGTATTTTCTATATAGCTCTACTATTATACGAGTTTGTATTATGTCATATTTTATTGATGATTATTAGATTTTGTTTTGTAAAAAAGAAAAGTGCCCAGAAGAGAGAGAAAGTACATATCAAAATTTGTTCCATCCTCAATCAATGACCAAACGACCTCTGATCGGGATGAAATTTAAGCATGTTGTTCTTGAGTCTTGCCTCTTGACATCCAACGGTTATAATATGATTTTATGCTCTCTAACTTAGTATTTTATTTCTATACCTCTTTGTATATGAGTTTGTATTATGTCATATATTGGTAATGATTATTAGATTTTTTTGGCCAAAGAGAAAAGATCCCAGAAGAGAGAGAAAGTTCATATCAAAATTTGTTCTAATCTCGATCGATGACTAAACGAACTCTGATTAAGATGAAATTTTAGTATGTTGTTCCTGAAACTTTCCTCTTGACATCTAAACTTTAGAATCTGATTTGGAGCTCTCTAATTTAGTATTTTCTGTCTATTCCCCCTTGTATACAAGTTTGTATTATGTCATTTTTAAGTGATAATTATTAAATTTTGTTGTACAAAAGGAAAAAGTGCCTAGAAGAGAGAGAAACTGCATATCAAAATTTGCTAAGTCTTGATCGATGACCAAACGACCTCTAATACAGATGAAATTTTAGTATGTTATTCATAAGTCTTGTCTCTTAACATTCAATGGTTAGAATCTGATTTGGAGCTCTCTAACTTAGTAGTTTCTGTCTAGCCCTTGTGTATACGAGTTTGTATTATGTTATATTTAGGTGATGATTATTAGATTTTGTTGTGGCAAAGAACTTCCTTAGTAATTGTGTTTATCTTTAGCTGATCTCTCGGGGGTTGTGCCCAGAAGAGAGAGAAAGTGCATATCAAAATTTGCTAAAGCCTCAAATGATTACCAAACGACCTCTGATCGGGTTGAAATTTTAGTATGTTGTTCCTGAGTCTCGCTTCTTGACCTGCAACGATTATAGTCTGACTTGAAGCTCTCTAACTTAGAATTTTCTTTCTAACTCTCTTCGTATACGAGTTTGTATTGTGCCATATACTGGTGAAGATTATTATATTTTTTTGTGCCAAAGTGAAAAGTGCCCAAAAGAGAGAAAATTCATATCAAAATTTGTTGCAGCCTCGATCAATGACCAAACAACATCTGATCATGATGAAATTTTAGTATGTTTTCCAAAGTCTTACCTCTTGACATCCAATGGTTAGAATCTGATTTGGAGGTCTCTAACTTAGAATTTTCAGTCTAACCGTACTTGTATACGAGTTTGTATTATGTGATATTTGAGTGTTGATTATTAGAATTTGCTGTGCAAAAAAGAAAAGTGCCAAGAAAAGTTCATATCAAAATTTGCTGCAGCCTCAATCGATGACCAAACGACCTCTGATCGGGACAAAATTTTAGTATACTATTCCTGAGTCTTCCCTCTTGACATCCAACGATTAGAATCTGATTTGGAGCTCCCTAACTTAGTATTTTTTTTCTAGATTTACTTGTATACGAGTTTGTATTATGTCATATTTGAGTGATGATTATTAGATTTTGTTGTGTAAAAAAGAAAAGTGCTTATAAGAGAGAGAAAGTGCATATCATAATTTGCTCAGGCCTCAATCGTTGACCAACTGACCTCTGATCGAGATGAAATTTTAGTATGTTGTTCCTGAGTCTTGCCTCTTGATATCTAAAGGTTAGAATCTGATTTGAAGCTCTATAACTTAGAATTTTCTTTCTAGCTCTCTTCGTATACGAGTTTGTATTATATCTTATATTTGTGCTGATTATTATATTTTTTGTGCCAAAGAGAAAAGTGTCTTGAGAGAGAAAAAGTTCATATCAAAATTTGCTCTAGTCTCGATTGATAATCAAATGACCTCTGATCGGGATGAAATTTTAGTATGTTGTTTCGGAGTCTTACCTTTTGACATCTAATGGTTAGGATCGAGTGTGTATTATATCATATATTGGTTAGGATTATTATTTTTTTGTGCCAAAGACAACAGTTCCCAGAAGAGAGAGAAAGTCCATATCAAAATTTGCTACCGCCTCGATCAATTTCCAAATGTTCTGACCGTAATAAAATTTTAGTGTGTTTTCCAAAACCTTGCCTCTTGACATCTAATGGTTAGAATCTGATTTGGAGGTCTCTACCTTAGTATTTTCGATCTAGCCTTCCTTGTATACAAGTTTGTATTGTGTCATATTTGAGTGAGGATTATTAGATTTTTGCTGTACAAAAAAGAAAAGTGCATAGAAGAGAGAGAAAGTGCAAGTCAAAATTTGCTCCAGCCTCAATCGATGACCACACGACCTATGATCGGGATGACATTTTAGTATGTTGTTCCTAAGTTTTTCCTCTTAACATCTAACGGTTACAATCTGATTTGAATCTCTCCAACTTAGAATTTTCTTTCTAGCTCTCTTTGTATATGAGTTTGTATTAGATCATATATTGGTGACGATTATTATATTTTTTTGTGTCAAAGAGAAAAGTTCCTTGAAGGTAAAAAAATTCTATATCAAAATTTGCTCTAGCCTCGATCAATAACCAAACAACCTCTGATCAGGACTAAGTTTTAGTATGTTGTTCCTAAGTCTCTAGTATGTTGTTCCTAAGTTTTAGTATGTTGTTCCTAAGTTCTAGTATGTTGTTCCTAAGTCTATAACTTAGTATTTTCTGTTTAGTCCTCCTTGTATACGACTTTATATTATGTCATATTTGAGTGAATGTTATTAGCTTTTGTTGTGCAAAAAAGAAAAGTGCCCAGATGAGACAGAACTTGCATATCAAAATTTCCTCCAGCTTCAATCGATGACCAACGACCTCTAATCGTGATGAAATTTTAGTATGTTGTTCCTGAGTCTTGCCTCTTGACATCCAACGATTAGAATCTGATTTGGAGCTCCCTAACTTAGTATTTTCTATCTAGCCCTCTATGTATACGAGTTTGTATTACATCATATTTTAGTGATAATTATTAGATTTCTTTTTGTAAACGAGAAAAGTGCCTAGACGAGAGAGAAAGTGCAAATCAAAATTTGTTGAAGCCTCGATTGATTACCGTTTGGGATGAAATTTTAGTATGTTATTCTTGAGTCTTAACTCCTAACATCTAATGGTTTGAATCTGATTTGAAGCTCTCTAAGATAGAATTTTATTTTGAGCTCTCTTTTTATAGGAGTTTGTATTATGTCATATATTGGTGATGATTGTTATATTTTTTTTATGGAATGAGAAAAGTGCCTATAAGAGAGAGAAAGTCCATATCAAAATTTTCTCTAGCCTCAATCAATAACCAAACGACCTCTGATTGTGATGAAATTTTAGTATGTTGTTCCTTAGTCATGCCTCTTGGCACCCAACGGTTAGCATCTGATTTGAACCTCTCTAACTTAGTATTTTTTGTCCAGCTCTACTTTTATACAAATTTGTATTATGTCATATTTGAGTGATGATTAGTAGATTTTGTTGTGCAAAAAAAAAACTGCCCAAAAGAGAGAGAAAGTTCATATCAAGATTTTCTTTAGCCTCAATCGATGATCAAACGACCTCTGAATGTGATGAAATTTTAGTATGTTGTTCCTGTGCCCTACCTCTTGAAACCTAACGGTTAGAATCTGATTTGGAGCTCTCTAACTTAGTATTTTCTATCCAGCTCTACTTTTACACGAGTTTGTATTAAGTCATATTTGAGTGATGATTATTAGATTTTGTCGTGCAAAAAAGAAAAGTGACCAAAAAAGAGAGAAAATGCATATAAACTTTGCTCCAGCCTCAATTGATGACTAAATGAATTCTAATCGGGATGAAATTTTAGTATATTGTTCCTGAGTCTTGCCTCTTGACATCCAACGGTTAAAATCTGATTTGGAGCTCTCTAACTTACAATTTTCTTTCTAGCTCTCTTTGTTTATGAGTTTGTATTATGTCATATATTTGTGATGTTAATTATATTTTTTTATGCCAAAGAGAAAAGTGCCTTAAAGAGAGAGAAAGTTTATATCAAAATTTGATCTAGCCTCGATCGATGACCAAATAACCTCTGATTGGGATGACGTTTTAGTATGTTGTTCCTAAGTCTTCCCTCTTAATATCCAATGGTTAGAATATGATTTAGAGGTCTCTAACTTAGTATTTTGATTCTAGCACTCCTTCTATACGAGTTTGGATTATGTCATATTTGAATGAAGATTATTAGATTTTGTTGTGCAAAAAAGAAAACTGCCCAGAAGAGAGAGAAAGTGCGTATCAAATTATGCTACAGCATAAATCGATGACCAAACAATTTTTTATAGAAGTGAAATTTTAGTATGATATTTATGAGTCTTGCCACTTCACATACAATGGTTAGAATTTGATTTGAAGCTCTCTAACTTAGTATTTTCTTTCTAGCCCTCTATGTTTATTAGATTTTTTTGTGTTAAAGCGAAAAGTGCCCAGAAGAGTGAGAAAGTTCATATCAAAATTTCCTCTAGTTTCGATCAATGACCAAACGACCTCTGATCAGGATGAAATTTTAGCATGTTGTTCCTAAGTCTTGCCTCTTGACATCCAACGGTTAGAATCTAATTTGCAGCTCTCTAGTTTAGTATTTTCTATTTATCCCTCCCTTTTTACGAGTTTGTATTATGTCATATTTAGGTGATGATTATTAGATTTTTTTGCGCTTTCTCGCGCCTAGAAGAGAGAGAAAGTTCATATCAAAATTTGCTCCAATCTCGATCGACGATGAACGACCTCTGATCTAAATAAAATTTTTTTATGCTGTTCCTGAGTCCTGCCTCTTGACATCCAACGGTTAGAATCTGATTTGATGCTCTCTAACCTAGTATTTTCTTTCTAGACCTCTTTGAATTCGAGTTTGTATTATGTCATATATTGGTAATGATTATTAGATTTTTTTGCCAAAGAGAAAAGTGCCTCGAAGAGAAAGAAATTCATATCAAAATTTTTTCTAGTCTCGCTCAATTACCAAACGACCTCTAATTGGGATGAAATTTTGGTATGTTGTTCCTGAAACTTGCCTCTTAATATATAACAGTTAGAATCTGTTTTGGAGCTCTCTAACTTAGTATTTTCTATCTAGCTCTCTTTATATACGAGTTGGTATTATATCCTGCTTAGGAGATAATTATTAGATTTTTTTGTGCTAAAGAGAAAAGTTCCCAGAAGAGAGAGAAAGTGTATATCAAAATTTGCTTAAGCCTCGATCGACTACCAAACAACCTCTAATTCGGATGAAATTTTAGTATGTTGTTCCTGAGTCTTACCTCTTAACATCCAACGGTAAGAATCAGATTTGAAGCTCTCTAACTTAAAATTTTCTTTTAAGTTAGAGAGCTCTCTAACTTAAAATTTTCTTTCTAGCTCTATTTGTATACGAGTTTGTATCATGTCATATATTGGTGATGATTATTATATTTTTTTGTGCCGAAGAGAAAAGGCTTGCCATTTGGCATCCAATGGTTAATATTTTAATTAGAGCTCTCTAACTTAGTATTTTCTGTCTAGCCTTCCTTGTATACGAGTTTGTATTATGTAATATTTAAGTGATGATTATTAGATTTTGTTATGAGAAAAAGAAAAGTACCAAGAAGAGAGAGAAAGTGCATATCAAAATTTGCTCCAGCCTCAATCGATAACTAAACGATCTCTGATTAGGATGAAATTTTAGTATGTTGTTCTTGAGTCTTGCCTCTTGACATCTAACATTTAGAATCTGATTTGAAGCTCTCTAACTTGGAATTTTCTTCCTAGCTCTCTTTGTATTCGAGTTTGTATTATGTCATATATTGGTGATGATTATTATATTTTTTTGTGCAAAGAGAAAAGTGCCTAGGAGAGAGAGAAAGTTTACATCAAAATTTGCTATACTTTAGATCGATGACCAAATGACCTCTGATCGTGATGAAATTTTTGGTTGTTGTTCCTGAGTCTTGCCTCTTGATATCCAACGGTTAGAATTTGATTTGGAGCTCTGTAAATTAATATTTTCTGTCTAGCTCTACTTATATCCGAGTTTGTATTATGTCATATTTGAGTGATACTTATTAGATTTTGTTGTGCAAAAAAGAAAAGTTCTCAAAAGAGAGAAAAAGTTCATATCAAAATTTGCTCCAGCCTCAATCGATAACCAAACGACCTCTGATTGTGATGAAATTTTAGGTTGCTATTCTTGAGTCATGCCTCTTGACAACCAACGGTTAGAATCTGATTTGAAGCTATCTAACTTATAATTTTTCTTTAAAGCTCTCTTTGTATATGAGTTTGTATTATGTCATATATTCCTGATGATTATTATATTTTTCTAGGCCAAAGAGAAAAGTGCCCACAACAGAGAGAAAGTCCATATCAAATTTTGCTCTAGCCTCGATCGATGACCAAACGACCTCTGATTGGGATGAACTTTTAGTATGTTGTTCCTGAGTCTTGCCTCTTGACATCCCACAGTTGGAATCTGAATTGGAGCTCTCTAATTTAGTATTTTCTATCTAGTTGTCCTTGTATACGGGTTTGTATTATGTCATATTTGAGGGATGATTATTAGATTTTGTTGTGTGAAAAAGAAAAGTGCCCAAAAGAGAGAGAAAGTGCATATCAAAATTTGCTCGCGCCTTAATCGATGGCAAAACGACTTCTGATCAGGATGAAATTTTAGTATGTTGTTCCTGAGTCTTGCCTCTTGACATCTAACAACTAGAATCTAATTTGAAGCCATCTAACTTAGAATTTTCTTTCTATCTCTTTTTGTATTCGAGTTTGTATTATGTCATATATTTGTGTTGATTATTTTTTTTTGCTTAAGAGAAAAGTTCCTAGAAGAGAGAGAAAGTCCATATCAAAATTTGTTATGCCCTCAATCGATGACAAAATGACCTCTAATTGAGTTAAAAAATTAGTATGTTGTTCCTTAGTCTTGCCTCTTGAAATCCAACAGTTAGAATCTAATTTAGAGCTCTCTAACTTAGTATTTTCTTTCTAGCTCTACTAGTATACGAGTTTGTATTAGGTGATATTTGTTGTGCAAAAAGGGAAAGTGCTCAGAAGAGAGAGAAAGTTCATATCAAAATTTGCTCTAGCTTCTATCGATGACCAAAGAACCTCTGATCGTGATGAAATTTTAGGTTTTTGTTCCTGAGTCTTGCCTCTTGATATCCAACGGTTAGAATCTAATTTGAAGCCCTCTAACTTATAATTTTCTTTCTGGCTATCTTTGTATACGTGTTTGTATTATATCATTTATTGGTGATGATTATTATATCTTTCAAGGCCAAAGAGAAACGTGCCCACAATAGAGACGAAGTCCATATCAAAATTTTCTCTAGCCTTGATCGATGACCAAACAACCTTTGAGTGGGATTAAATTTTAGTATGTTGTTCCTGAGTCTTACCTTTTGACATCCAACGGTTAGAATCTGATTTGAAGCCCTGTCACTTAGTATTTTCTATCTATCTCTACTAGTGTACGTGTTTGTATTATATCATATTTTAGTGATGATTATTAGATTTTGTTGTGCAAAAAGGAAAAGTGCCTGGAAGAGATAGAAAGTACATATCAAAATTTGCTTCAGCCTCAATCGATGGCCAAACAACCTCTGATCGTGATGAAGTTTTAAATTGCTTTTCCTGAGTCTTGCCTCTTAACATCCAATGGTTAGAATCTGATTTTAAGCTCTCTAACTTAGAATTTTCTTTATAGTTCTCTTTGCATACGAGTTTGTATTATATCATACAATGGCGATGATTATTATATTTTTTGTGCTAAAGAGAAAAGTGCCTTGAAGAGAGAAATTCTATATCAAAATTTGCTCTAGCCTTGATTGATGAGAAAATGCCCTCTGATCGTGATGAAGTTATAGTATGTTGTTCTTAAGTCTTCCCTCTTGACATCCAATGGTTAGAATCTTAGTTGGAGCTCTCCAACTTAGTATTTTCTGTCCAGCCCTCCTTGTACACGAGTTTGTATTATGTTATATTTGAGTGATGATTATTAGATTTTGTTGTGCAAAAAAGAAAAGTGCCCAAAAGAGAGAGAAATTGCGTATCAAAATTAGCTCTAACCTCAATTGATGACCAAATGATCTCTGATCAGGATGAAATTTTAGTATGTTGTTCCTAGGTCTTGCCTCTTGACATCTAAGGGTTAGAATCTTATTTGAAGCTCTCTAAGTTAAAGTTTTCTTTCTAGCTCACTTTGTATATGAGTTTGTATTATCTCATATATTGGTGATGATTATTATATTTTTTTGTGCCAAAAAGAAAAGTTCCCAGAAGAGATAGAAAGTTCATATCAAAATTTGCTCTAGCCTTGATCGATGACCAAATGACCTCTAATCGAGATGAAGTTTTAGTATGTTGTTCCTGAGTCTTGCCTCTTGACATCCAACGGTTAGAATCTGAATTGGAGCTCTCTAACTTAGTATTTTCTGTCTAGCTCTCCTTGTATACGAGTTTGTATTATGTCATATTTGGGTGATGATTATTAGATTTTTTGTGCCAAAGAGAAAAGTGCCGAGAAGAGAGAGAAATTGCATATCAAAATTTGAACTAGTCTAGAACGATGGCCAAACGACCTCTGGTCGAGATGAAATTTTAGTATGTTGTTTATGTGTCTTGCCTTTTGACATCCAAGGGTTAGAATCTGATTTTATGCTCTCTAACTTAGTATTTTCTTCCAAGACCTCTATGTTTAAGAGTTTGTATTATGTTATATATTGGTGATGATTATTAAATTTTTTTTGTCAAAGAGAGAAAGTTCATGTCAAAATTTTCTATAGTCTCAATCGATGACCAAACTACCTCTTATCGGGATGAAATTTTAGTATGTTGTTTCAGAGTCTTACCTCTTGACATCCAACGGTTAGAATCTGATTTGATGCTTTCTAACTTAGTATTTTCTTTCTAGAGCTCTTTGTTTACGAGTTTGTATTAAGTCATATATTAGTGATGATTATTAGATTTTTTTTAGCCAAAGAGAAAAGTGCCCAGAAAAGAGAGAAAGTTCATATGAAAATTTGCTCTAGCATCAATCAATGAGCAAAGGACCTCTGATCATGATGAAACTTTAGGTTGTTGTTCTTGAGTCTTGCCTCTTGACATCTAATGGTTAGAATCTGATTTGGACCTCTCTAACTTAGTATTTTCTGTCTAGCCCTCCTTGTACACAAGTTTGCATTATGTCATATTATTATTAGATTTGTTTGTGTAAAAGAGAAAAATGCCAAGAAAAGAGAGGAAGTACATATCAAAATTTGCTCTAGTCTCGATCTTTGACCAAACGACCTCTGATCGGGATGACATTTTAGCTTGTGTTTCTTGAGTCTTGCCTCTTGACATCCAATGGTTAGAATCTGATTTAGAGCTCCTTAAGTTAGTAATTTTTGTATAACTCTCCTTATATACAAGTTTGTATTATGTCATATTTAGTGATGATTATTAGTCATATTTATTGATAATTATTAGTTTTTTGTGCTACTGAAGCCTTGATCAATTACCAAACGACCTCTGATCTGGATAAAATTTTAGTATAATGTTCCTGAGTCTTACCTCTTGACATCTACTAGTTAGAATTTCATTTGAAGCTCTTTAACTTTCAATTTTATTTCTAGTTCTCTTTGTATATGAGTTTGTGTTAAGTCATATATTGGTGATGATTATTATATTTTTTTTGGCAAAGAGAAAAGTGCCCAGAAGAGGGAGAAAGTCCATATCAAAATTTTCCATAGCCTTGATCGATAAAAAACGCCCTCTGATCGGGATGAAGTTTTAATATGTTGTTCCTGAGTCTTCCCTCTTGACATCCAACGGTTAGAATCTGATTTAGAGCTCTCTAACTTAGTATTTTTTTGTCTAGCCCTCGTCGAGTTTGTATTATGTTATATTTAAGTGATGATTATTAGATTTTGTTGTGCAAAGAAGAAACGTGCCCAGAAGAGAGAAATTGCATAAAAAAATTTGCTCTAGCCTTAATAGATGAGAAAACGACCTCTAATCGGGATGAAATTTTAGTATGTTATTCCTCAGTCTTGCCTCTGGATATCCAACAATTAGAATCTGATTTAAAGCTCTCTAACTTAGTCTTTTCTTTCTACCACTCTTTGTTTACGAGTTTGCATTATGTCATATATTGGTGATAATTATTAGATTTTTTTTGTGACAAAGAGAAAAGTGCCTAGAAGAGAGAATCAAAATTTGCTCTAGCCTTGATCGATGACCCAACGACCTCTGACCGGGGTAAATTTTTAGTATGTTATTCCTGAGTCTTGCCTCTTGATATCCAGCTGTTAGAATCTGATTTGGAGCTCTCTAACTTAGAATTTTCTATCTAGCTCTCCTTGTATATGAGTTTTGGATTATGTCATATTTAGGTGATGATTATTAGATTTTTTTGTGCCAAAGAGAAAAGTGCCCAGAAGAGAGAGAAATTGCATATCAAAATTTGTACTAGTCTTGATCGATGACCAACGACTTCTGATCGAGATGAAATTTTAGTATGTTATTCCTGAATCATGCCTCTAGATATCCAACTATTAGAATCTGATTTGATGCTCTCTAACATAGTATTCTCTTCCTAGACCTCTTTGTTTACTGATTTGTATTATGTTATATATTGGTTATGATTATTAGTTTTTTTGTCAAAGAGAAAAGTGCCCAGAAGAGAGAGAAAGTTCATATCAAAATTTTGTCTAGTCTCAATCGATGACTAAACGGCCTCTAATCGGAATGAAATTTTAGTATGTTTTTCCTGAGTCTTGCCTCTTGACATCCAACGGTTAGAATATGATTTGCAGCTCTCTAACTTAATATTTTCTTTTTAGCCTTCTTTGTATACGAGTTTGCATTATGTCACTTTTGAGTAATGATTACTAGATTTTGTTATTAAAAAAAAGTGCACAGAAGACAGAGAAAGTGCATATAAAAATTTGCTCCAGCCTCAATTAATAGCCAAACGACTTTGATCAGGATGAAATTTTAGTATGTTGTTCCTATGTCTTGCATCTTGACATCTAACGATTAGAATCTGATTTGAAGCTCTCTAATATAGAATTTTCTTTCAAGCTCCCTTTGTATACGAGTTTGTATTATGTCATAAATTGGTGATGATTATTATATTTTTTTGTGTCAAGGAGAAAAGTGCCCAGAAGAGAGAGAAAGTACATATCAAAATTTGGTCTAGCCTCGATCGATCACTGAACGACCTTTATCGGGATGAAATTTTTGTATGTTGTTCCTGAGTTTTGCCTATTGACATCAAATGGTTAGAATCTGATTTGGAGCTCTTAAACTTAGTACTTACTATCTAGCCCTCCTTATATACAAGTTTATATTATATCATTTTTGAGTGATGATTATTAGATTTGGAGCTCTTTAACTTAGTATTTTATGTCAAGCCCTCCTTGTTTACGAGTTTGTATTATATCATATTTGAGTGATTATTATTAGATTTGGCTTGGCACAAAAGAAAAGTGCCGAGAAGAGAAAGAAAGTCCATATCAAAACTTGTTCTGACCTTAATAGATGACCAAATGACCTCTAATCGGGATGAAATTTTAGTATGTTGTTCCTAAATCTTGCCTCTTTATAGTAAACGGTTAGAATCTGATTTGGAGCTCTCTAACTTAGTATTTTCTATCTAGCACTCCTTGTATACGAGTTTGTATTATGTCATATTTGGGTGATAATTATTAGATTTTTTTGGGACAAAGAGAAAAGTGTCCAGAAGGGAGAGAAAGTTCATATCAAAATTTGCTCTAATCTTGATCGATAACTAAACGATCTCAAATCGGGATGAAATTTTAGTATGCAGTTCCTAAGTCTTGCCTTTTGACGTCCAATAGTTAGAATCTGATTTGGAGCTCTTTAACTTAGTACTTTCTGTGTAGCCCTCCTTTTATACGAGTTTGTATTATATCATATTTAAGTGATGATTATTAGATTTTGTTTGACAAAAAAGAAAAGTGCCGAGAAGAGAGAGAAAGTCCATGTCAAAATTTTCCCTAACCTCAATAAATAACCAAACAACCTTTAATCGGGAAAAAATTTTAGTATGTTGTTCCTGAATCTTGCCTCTTGACAACAAACGGTTAAAATCTGATTTGGAGCTCTTTAACTTAGTATTTTCTGTCAAGCCCTCCTTGTATACTAGTTTGTATTATATCATATTTGAGTAATTATTATTAGATTTGGCTTGGCAAAAAAGAAAAGTGCCAATAAAAGAAAGAAAGTCCATATCAAAATTTGCTCGAACCTCAATAGATGACCAATGAAAAAAGTGCCCTGAAGAGAGAGAAAATTCATATCAAAATTTGCTCTAATCACGATCGATGACCAAACAATGTCTGATCAGGATGAAATTTTAGTATGCTTTTTCTAAGTCTTGCCTCTTGACATCCAACGGTTAGAATCTAATTTGATGCTATCTAACTTAGTATTTTCTTTCTAGACCTCTTTGTATACGAGTTTGTATTATGTCATATATTGGTGATGATTATTAGATTTTTTTGCCAAAGGGAAAAGTGCCAAGAAGAGAGAGAAAGTTAATATCAAAATTTTCTCTAGCCTCAATCAATGTCCAAACGACCTCTAATCGGGATGAAGTTTTAGTATGTTGTTCCTAAGTCTTCACTCTTGACATCCAACGGTTAGAATCTGATTTGGAGCTCTCTATCTTAGTATTTTCTGTCCAGCCCTCCTTGTAAACTAGTTTGTATTATGTCATATTTGAGTGATGATTGTTAGATTTTGTCATGTAAAAAAGAAAAAGTTCCCAGAAGAGAGGGAAAGTGCATATCAAAATTTGCTCCAGCCTTAATCGATGACCAAAAAGAAAAGTGCTAGAAGAAAGAGAAAGGAATAGAAAAATTTTCTCTTGTTTCTATCGATGACTAAACGACCTCTGATTGAGATGAAATTTTAGTATGTTGTTCCTGAGTCTTACCTCTTGACATCCAACAGTTAGAATCTGGTCTGGATATCTCTAACCTAGTATTTTCTATGCAGCCCTCCTTGTATACGAGTTTGCATTATGTCACATTTGGTTGATAATTATTAAATGTTTTTGTGCCAAAGAGAAAAGTGCCTAGAAGAGAGAGAAAGTGCATGTCAAAATTTACTGAAGCCTCGATCGAATACAAAATGATCTCTGATCGGGTTAAAATTTTAGTATGTTGTTTCTGAGTCTTGCCTCTTGACATCCAATGGTTAGAATCTGATTTGATGCTCTCTAAGTTAGCATTTTTTTTCTAGCTTTATTTGTATATGAGTTTGTATTATGTCATATATTGGTGATGATTATTATATTTGTTTCCGGCAAAGAGAAAAGTGCCTAGAATAGAGAGAAAGTCCATAATGATGCAAATCAGCTTGGTCAAGAGCAAGGACGCGAGGAGCATGAAGAGATGATCTCCAATCCAATTGTTTTGCCAAGAGGTCCAATTACTAGATCACGAGCCAAAAAGAT
>JANIHZ010118817.1:2238-14172 GCA_027478365.1 Erythroxylum rufum | reverse complement strand
AAGCAGTGAAGAAATCGGAGAAGAAGAAACGTCAAGAGAAGAAACTAGGGTGGGAAATGAAAAGAGAAAAAACTAGCATGGGAAATGAAGGCGCGTTAATGACACAAAATGCAAATGTCAACCCCGATGTTTTTTTAGACAAAACGTTTTAATTTTCATTTTACGACGTTTTAATAAGATAATGTCACAAAAAGCGTTAAAAATTTGCGATGTTTTATATAACGTCGCAAAAAATTTAAACTTTTCGTGACATTTTTTAAACGTCACGAAAAGTCTTCACAATCTGTGACGTTTTATTTATAAAACGTCACGGATTGTGTATATTTCTTGTAGTGTGGTTTCTTCTCTAAGCAAGAAGCTAGTTGGCTGTAAGTGGGTGTTCATAATAAAATACAAAGCTAATGGTTCGATTGAAAGATTCAAAGCCATACTAGTGGCAAAAGGATTTACCCAAACTTATGGAGTTGATTATTAGGAGACATTTGCACCTATTGCCAAAATGAACACAATTAGAATCTTACTATCATATGCAGCTAACTTGGATTGGGATTTGTAGCAATTTGATGTGAGAAATGCATTCCTACATGGATACCTAGAAGAAGAAGTTTATGTGGAGATTCCTCCTGGTTTTGATAATGAGAGAAATCAAAGAAAGGCGTGCAGATTGAAGAAAGCCTTGTATGGATTGAAACAATCTACCAGAGCTTGGTTTGACAAATTCAGAAAAGCCATGATCTTTTTTGGGTATCAACAATGTAATGCTGATTATATCCTCTTTATGAGACACTACAAAGATAAGATCACTCTTCTTGTTGTTTATGTTGATGATATAGTGATGACAGGAGATGATAAAGAAGAAATAGCTCAATTGAAGAAGCTCTTCGGTCAAGAGTTTGAGATCAAGGATCTTAAAAAGTTATAATACTTCTTAGGAATTAAAGTTGCAAGATCAACAAAAGGAATCTTCATTTCTTAGAGGAAATACATTCAGGATCTTTTAGATGAAATAGGTATGCTATGATGTAGACAATAGAATCACATAATGAGAGCAATCATAAGCTACAAGCAGGAACTAAAGAATCAGTTGATAAAGGTAGATATTAGAGATAGGTTGGTAGGCTTATCTTCCTTTCTCGCACCAGACTAAACATTGCTTATGCAATTAGCTTGGTGAGCCAGTTTATTCATGATCCTAGAGAATCTCATTAATAGGTTGTTTTTTCACATTATATGATATTTAAAGTCAACACCAGGAAAAGGTCTTCTTTTCTCAAAACATGGTCATCTTTGAATTGAAGCCTTTATAGATGCGGATTGGTCTGGATCTTTAGATGATAGAAGATCCACCTTTGGTTATTGCATACTTATAGGAGGTAACTTAGTCACTTGGAGAAGTAAGAAACAGAGTGTGGTTGTAAAATCAAGTGTAGAAGCAAAATATAAAGCTATGGCTCAAGGTGTTTGTGAACTTTTATAGTTGCAGAAGACAGACTATCTTTATATTATGATAACAAACAGTATTGCTCATATCCTATTCAACATGACTGAATGAAGCACATTGAAATTAATCAACATTTTATCAAAGAACTGATGGTGTCTTGAGCTTGTTCTATGTAACGTCGAAAAAATAGCTAGCTGATGTTTCCACAAAAGGACTCAATAGTTGAGCCTTTCATACCATTGTCTGCAAATTAGGCATGTGTGATATTTTTGCACCAACTTGAGGAGAAGTGTTGGTTATTGTGTATAATTAGTAATTAGGTTAGTAGTGTATTTTGCCTATATTAGATTAAGTGTCTAGGTTATCTATATATAACCCCTTATAATCCTATGTTTAATGTAAGTGAGTGATTAAAAGATTATCGATTCCTTAAAAATCTTCACATTGATTATGAACTTGTATTCACTTAGACATGAAGCAACCAATTATTTGAATTATATGTTGTGTTTGATGGACTAAGAAACTAATGCGCATCTTCTGTTTAATTACCCTTATTCGTATAGGGTCTGACGAGATGCTATTGGCTTTTATGACTTGGATTCACAAATTAAAGGCTTATTGGGAATAATTCAATAGCTATGTTCCCTTTCTAGGGGTTATACAAATGAAAGGTTGTTATATAGTGATTAAAATATTTTTATTATAATGATTTTTAAGCTTTGACCGCAAGTGCACAGTGTAGTTGTAGCTAGCTTTAGCAAGTATGAGTCGATCCAACGAGGACTATAAGTACTAGTATTATCCATTTTTCTATTATTTAACTGTTGAATCAAGTTTTGAATTCAATTAAAAATAAAATAAACTAAACTAAGTTAAAGTTGACACAATAATGAGCCCAAATGAAGAAAATAATACATCTAGTCAATATAAAATAAGTAGTACCTAGGTGATGAATCCCCCTAACAGATCTTGAACACTAACTGTTTTTCATGCAATTAAATTATTGATTATTGGACTATGAAAATTACTATCTTATGTTAATATCTTTCATAAGATTGTTAACAACTAACCCTTAGTTTATTAACTGAAATCTTATTCTAATTAAAACCCCTAAACGATTTATGTCGACTTATCTCTAGGTTTGCATGTAACTCCTTTCAATTATGGTAGATCTATTCACACAAAAGGATTTCTCAATCTCAATCATATGAAATCAAATATTGGACTAATATTTCGGATATATTATTTCAAGAATATAATGAATAATTGAATCACAATAAATAAATCAATAAAATTGCATTAAATAAAAGATTATATCATATTATCATCATAACTTAGGGTTCATCACACCTAGGCACTAAATAATTTAGTTCCTAAACATAGAAAACAAATCTAATAATAAATATTTAAAAGAGCAAATAGAAATAAAAGAATTCATATTCTAAATCTCCTTTTTGTCTCTAATGAATCTTCTTGCAATTTAGATTGAAAGATGCTCTCTATCAGATCATGTCACATAATCTTCATATTTTCCTCATCCTCTATTCAGAATTATCTCTTCTCTATGTTTCTTATGACTCAAAAATGCTTTTAATCTGCCTCCCTCAATGATCACTTACAAGGACAAAATACACGACGCATCTCCATATAAGCAACATACACAGGTGTGTAACTCCACATTGGCAGGAATTGTGTTGTTAAAGCTCCACACATTTATAGTGACTTACACGGTTGTTTAAGTCCATAATTGCTCCAATTCTATCATTCTATATTATAATTTGACCCGAATACATCTCCTCTTAGTTTGTGAAGGCAATTATCACTTATAAATACACTTGAAGAAAAATAAGTACCAAAAATACTATAAAACCATTAAATAAAAAACAAAGCACACTAAATTTGGTTATATAAATATAATCTATTAATCATTTATCAAATATCCCCACACTTAAGCTTTTGCTTTTCCTCAAGGAAATCATAATCTAAATCATAAAACTTATAAATTTTCATCCCTTGTTGACCTCAACCTGCCCATATACACTCTAAATCATCATATCATATCAAGCAAGTTAACATACAATTATGTTCAAGTCATTATAGAACCAACCTTCATAAGTCAATATCATGAACAATCATAAAGATAATCTCTTTGAAATTGAAAGCACAAATTTTTAGGGCAAAAAGTGTAACAACTCTCAAATCAATGCATAGAAGGATTCTTAACCATAAGCTTACAATAAAATCATATCTTCACCACTTATAAATAAACTAGAAACAAAAATAAAAAAGTATTAATATAAGGTTTTAATGAGACTTACGTTAGGAATTAGTAAGGATAATAAAAGGGTGATAAAATTGAAGGGAGTTGACATAAACAAAATCACATGTGACTTATTTCTTCACAATATAGGTCTTTTACACCATAATTCCATTGGTACCATAACTTTAACACTTTTTTTTCTTTTTTCGATTATTATGCTTGCAACTTTTTTTCAAACATTCATCATGTACCAACAATTAAAAAAATATGATACCTTTTTAAATTTAGATTTTCATGCAATCAAGTAAATGTAAACAACCTTTAGGTTAAAAATGAAAAAAAGGCTTCAAGAAAAATAAGGTAAAGACTAATAATATGGTTATAATCAATAAAAGGGCTAATTATCAAAATTGGTTATTCCTAAGGAAGAAAATATGGTGGGATAATTATCAAGAAAATAGGCTAAACAAAAGGTTGAATCTAAATGCCTTTATCATTTTAATGCTTCTAATTTAACAAATGTGATCTTAATATGAATAATAAAAGCAAGTTGTAGAATTATCCAACTATGCATGATAGCACACATGAAAGAATAAAAAGAGCTTAAAATAATGATCTAGTTGCTCTTAAGCTCAAAAGCTTATAAAAATAGTTTTGTGTGTAAATAACATGCAATTTTTATTCAAGTTAATTATCTCAATGATTATTAAAAATAGGAATTATAAAAGCAAGTTTATTCTAACTTTCATCCTTTTGCATATTAATTCAATTCAATAATTGAACGTGGTTTTTCGATGTGTGTAAGTTTTAATTAATTAACCTTGATAATCTGCAAGCGCTTGGGTCGTTTGTGTAGTACTTAAGGTGTCGATCCCAGGAGGAGGGATAATCTAGTCCTCAAATCTAAGGCCAACACAATTCACAGAAATTCAAAAGATAGCAAAACTAAAACAAGAATTCAATTCAATCACACAAATCAATCCAAGCATCAATTACAAAAATATCAATAATTTAGCTATTGCAACATACTCAAGAATTAACCTAAGAAAACTATTAAATGAGAGAAAAGAGAATTTACCTATCTTTAACACTAACCTAATCGATTATGACTTACCAGATTATTGATTCTAGACGAGCTTAGGGTTGATTGCTCTCTAGAGTTATAACCAATAACATTAAATTATAAACCCTAATCAGATTATAGAAAATTGCAATTTCTCAATTAAAAACCTATCCAAAGATTTTAAGTTGTCCAATAAACTATCGAGAACTTGTGCGAGATCCCTTTTAACATAATTACCGATTTGATTAATTCCTAGTTCTTATTAAATCACCTAACTCTTGTTAACCCAATTTAATAGTTTTTCATTTGATTCACCCTCTCAGTTTATTACTGAATTATGCAATCACAGAAATCAATAACAATAAATCCAATAAAAATAAAAATAATCAGATTTCATTAAGTCAAAGATAAAAACCCGAAAATGAGTTTAGAACATCTCAACATTCACAAATCCTATCATCAAACTACTATTCCCAATTGTATACAATAATAAAAACAGAAAATAACAGAAAATACGATCTTGGATGGAGATGAGAGACAGCGAATTCGGAAAATCCTAATTTGGGAAGTACTTAAATGTCGGCTTCTTCTCCACTTCTCTCTTCCTTCTTCTCTTTTTCAATCTCTCATCAATTCTCTTTATGGTTTCTCTCCAAAAGTGCCTGATACAAAAGCTCCTTCATCTTCTTTGTCTTATTCTTTATATACCTTTTGTGTTTTGGGCAGCCTTAAGGTTTTTTCAGAGTCCGAAAGATCCAAATACTCCCTTGAAACTTGACGTTCTTGAATATCTGCACATCTGCCCGTCACAGGCCATAAACATCTCAACATTCACGATCATGGGCCACATCCGAGCCTTCTGTCACGATCGTGGCATTGTGTTCTAGGCTTACTCTAGTGCTTCTGTCACGATTGTAGGCTAACTCTAATGCTTCTATCACGATCGTGGCCTATTATGTCACGATCGTGGGTTGTTATTTCGGCTCGAGTATCTCCAAAACTTCTCCGTTCTTTAATATTGACCCTGAAACACTAACAAACACATCAAGGTACCTCAAAAACATATTAAGCTCAAAGACTTGTACTAACCCACCAAAACACTTAAACACAAATAATTAACTAACTAATACAATTCTAACCTAAACACATACTAAACGATTAAATTAACAACTAATCCATATAAAAATAAATCCTAAAACATGAAGTAATTCACACTTATCAACTTCCCCACACTTAAATGTTTGCTTGTCCTTAAACAAACAAAATAACAAACACATAAAATCACACGACACACAATGCAGTAACAAGACAATGAATTCAACTTCATGAAACAAATTTAATTTTAAACATAATCATTCAAGCATATTAAATTATTAACATGCAAAAGTTACGTCTTGGAGCTTTGAACTAAATATACATATTAATCCAGACTCAAGTGTTAAATTGTTTACCTTTTTCAATTGCGCACACACATTAATAATTCTTTATTCATTTAGACTCTGTAACTACTCCTAAGTTTGTTTTCATGAAAAGTCAAGCCAGTACAAGTTCGGTAGGTTTTTATTCAAAAGACACAATATTTTTTTATTTACTTTTTATGAACATGGACTTAGTCTTTTTACATAGAGGTAAACATTGGAAATGAATGTCAATCTGGTTACTCAACTAAGTTGTGTTTTTTTATTAAGCTACTTGGTTGGAACATCATTATAGCCTTGTGACGTGAAGGCACACATTTATGATGCTTGTTGATCCGGTTACTCAGCTACATCACATTCTCAACTGGCTACTAGCTCTATTCATAACCTGAAGGCCAGTAGAATAGTTATTTATTTAAAATTAACATACATTTTTTCTACCTTGTTGCTTTAGCTACTTATTTTCATGAAAAAATACTAGCAAAGCCACTTAAGTCGAAAGGCCTCAAATTATGAATGAATGTGACAATTTAGAGGGTGACAAACTAACACTAAATCCTAATTAAGTTGCATAATTAGCAAAAGACCCCAATTCACTAATTTTATGAGCTAATGATTCTTCACAACCTAATAGACTATGTTCAAAATTAAATCAATTTCAATCCATCTAAGCCATTGACACATTCACACGATTCACCAAATGCAATCTAATAACTATCATGCAAAATTCACGTTCAACACAAAACATATAACCCTCCTCACACTTGAACAAGATATTGTCTTCATTGTGAGAAAGGGGCAAACAAACACATATCGAAAGAAGAAACATAAATTAGAATAAAAATAAAATAAAGACTAAATTTCAAAAGAGAGGGGGTTAGGAAAAAGCCTCATGGTGATGGAGGCAGGGATGGTGTTGGAGGTGGCAGTTGAATGCCCTGAGCCTCGAAATAATGATGGATACGACATATGTCCTAGCTCTGACGTCATTGAGTTTGGGCGATCTCCTTCATCCTTCTAGAGTTCTCCGCAAGTGTATCTATAATTACCTTAGTGTTTGTGGAGATTGTATCTAGTACTTTCTTCCAGCCCAGTTCTTCTGTTTCTTCTTCTTCCTGGGATTCCTCGCTGGTCGAATCCTTTTCTTGTTGTTGCTGAGCACTTAAACTCGCTTGACCAGTCCTGCCCTTTGCATGTGTCTTAGCATTAACGTCCCGAAGTTCCATATTATAGGATTTCAGGATTTCTACTCGCTATAGATGATGATGGTTTATGAATTCAGGATGATAGACTGTGAGTCCGTTGCACTCAACTCCATAGTAATTAGCTATGGCCGAAACCAAGTAACCAATTCCTAAGTTATTGCTCCGCTTCTTTCGAGCAGCAATAATTGCATTAAAGATGTGGGTGGTGTGCAAACTGGGATGTTATGATCCATACAACACAACATGGAAAGTTCTTTCGTCAAACATTTTTTGGTTTCTGTTTTGTCAAAAATAGTTTGACACATGAATTTGTACAGTAATAAGTGTTTGTGGCTCCTGATGATGTTATTGTGTACATTCTTAGAGTCGAAACGCTCCAACTCAGTTAGCTCAGTCTAGTAAAGGTTGACATCGAAATCATCATGCTGATCCACTACAGATGACTCGGGGAAACCACAAATTTCATACAAAGTCTCATAATCAAGCCTATAAGGTTGTCCCCATAACCTAAACCACAATTCCCTAGGTTTGTTGGATTCGAATTGAAGGGATATAAAGAATTCTAAGGTATGTTCTTCGTAAACTGGGAATTGAAATTGAATGAACTGTCCCCATTGAATTCTCTCTGCTAAACTTTCGACCTTGTCTCGTAATTTTAATCTATCTAAAGTTTCAAAATGAAAATACTTTGGAACCATAATTTGCTTGTTGAGAAGAGAATGAAAGTGGGAACCTTCCTCATCTGAGAAGATCGGGAAAGGTGATCTGTAATCAGCTACCCTGTTCCTTTTCCCTTATCCCGAGACTTGGGTTCGCCCTATTGATTGATCGTGCCTTACTATTTGTTTGATGTGCAACATACTAGCTTACGAGTCGGTGGGAGTTGGAAGAACTTTGGAAGTTTGAAATTTGAGTAGAGAGAAGTGAGAGTGTTTGGAGGTTTAAAGCTTAGAAAGATAAAGAAAAAATGAAAGTGAGTGAAAAAGTGAAGTTAGAAATAAATATATAGGTGATAGAAGGTAAAATGGTAAATTTTGACTTTTAAAAATCACGTGCCCCCCTTTTAACCTGCCATAGGCCACAATCGTGGCCTGCAATTTTTAACCAATTTTTTAAATATTTCTACTTCTTTTGTTTTTCTCCACTTTTTGAAATCACTTCCTAACTCTTATAGCCCTTTCAACTCTTTTTTCTTACTTCATTAATCATCAAATTCATGTCGAAGTTCTATGCCTTCCCGATTTTATTTGGAAATGAAATAACCTAACTATGGACTTCAAACTTTCTAAAACAATCAAAGGAAATAAAATTCCATGGGTTGCCTTGTAAGGTTCTGATTGACCATGCATCTTATACATAATATATATCAAATATATGCAGTGGAAAATAAAACGAAACCTCAAAAACCAGATCTACTTATGTATATAGATATAGAAAACAAAAACATGAAATGTAAGATATTTACATACCTTTCCGATGATCTCCTTCGTTCTTTAATCTTCTTCATGTTGGGTTGTCATAAACCACAACGATCAACATAGATCGTCTCTAACGAAAGTCCACACGAAGATAAAAGGATGAAACTTCACTAGGAGATGGCTAGAATTCTTTCTTTGTGCTAGCAACGACAAGAACTCTTGTGAAAGTTAGAGAGAAAAAGAGAGTGTGTATGAGAAAGCACCTTTCTTTTTCTTGTGTCTTATATAAGATGCACGAAAATCATCTATATTTTCTGCACCATTTGGCCTTCCATAACCCCCATCACTAATGGAGAGTTATGGGAAGTTAATGGTCATGAATAGCGTGCATTAATGGAAGTTATGGGAAGTTAATGACAATGAACAGCATGCATTAATGGAAGTTTTGGGAAGTTAATGATCAAATTGGCAACCAACAACACTTGTTTCTAATTTAATCCATGCAATGTTTTCTACCACGATCACATTGCGATACAATCATGAAACACTCTCTCAAATCTTAAATCACCATTCAGGGCCATTTTACTCATCCTTCGGATCTCCTATGTGTATGACCCATTAGGTTCTCAGTTATGTTGGACACTTAAATTAACACTTAATTTAAGTAAGTCAAGAGCAGTATCTAGCAATACGTCATGACCCCTAATTAGCTGAAAAGTCAGCGATTTGACTTCAAACCTTTCCATATGCAATATTGCCATGAAATTTGTCCTTTCATCTTCTATACCCTACTTGGTTTAGAGTATAGTCAAAGTGCCAAACTCCTACTAGACTGACTACGTCACATCTAGTCCAAGTGATATTAGACCTTGTCTTGAGGATCTTATTACTCTATGTGTCATTGAAAACTCTCTTCATGAAACATATCTGCTCTAGCTAGAGACTCCCAAGTAATGGCCCTGATAAGAGGTTGTGGGTATCATCTCCTTCTATCAGGAGTGGTGAATCCTTTATTGGCTACTCAATTACCTCCAAATACCTCAAGCTGTACTCAATCACAACCCTATGACTAACCCCTGAAAGGGATTAATGAATGGCTTCAAAGCAAGGATCAATATCCGAGATATCCTTGAGCACCTCAAGTCAAAGGATACATACACCATTACTATGATGAGACTATCATTGACACTGGAATAGAATATGTATATGATTGTCTCATAGTAGGTCAATCCAATGTACTTACTACCCTTAGTAAGCATCCACATGTTAACTCTAAACAACTCATTTCTACAGCTTATGAGATCTACTGCTTGATCCAATGAAGGAGTACAACATGTACTAGTCTATTCGGAATAATGATATCCCATCTCATTAATCCTATGTCTAGAGAAAGTTTAGATACTAACATAATTACACATGATAGGAATCTCATTATCATGATCTCATCATGATTTCCTCCATGTTATATTTTGTATCAAGGTCTTCATTAAATTAATTTAAGATCAACATCAAATCCATAAATGTATAAACATCAAAATAATGAAAAATGTCTTTATTAATCATAAAATGATTTGTACAATAAGTGCTAAAGGTGATTGCCTTTCGAGTAGTTCTCTAACACATACATAGGATATCCATGCTGTTTTCTTTACATGTAAACAGGTTGTTTTCTCTCTCCATTTACCATGCTATTTTTCTCTTCATTTAACTATGCAATCAGCTTAAACATTGATGTGATTAGTAAGGGAATTCATGTAACCAGCTTTAGCATTCACGTGACTAGCTAAAGAGGAAGCACAAGATTGGTTTAGCATACCAAAATTAGGTGGTAGTATGTTGTCCATCTTTTCCCTGCGCGTAGTTGGCATTGATGAAGATGTTGTCCACGGTTGGAAGCTTAAGGACCATGCATAAATTATTTCCTTGAAATAAAAACTTGGAAGATCTATGCATGAAAGGAGTAGCTGCAATTGTCCATCATCAATTCTGGTCCAAAAGAGTAGTAAAATGTCAGTGGAATGAAGGTGGAGCAGCTCCTTCATCATCCTTGTATAAGTTACACGTTGTAGAAAGCTGTCTAATACGTTGCATGATTTATTTACAATAGTTGTCCATTATGTTAGCTCTTACCATCTTCATTTAATTAACCCATTAATTTCTTACATCATCCATAAAAGTTCTTGTCTCCTACATATAACAAGTTGTTTTGATTTTGTCTTACCAAAATGACATACGTTCACACCATGTATTGGTCTCACATGTAATGAATTTTATGTCCCTCACATCTACTCCTTCATGATCATGGCAGCATGAGGATTTCATGCATTCTTGTTCCAAAATAGTGAGAACTTCTTCATGTACATGACAGCTGCCACTTAAGGCTCATTCACATGTACATATATTATTTCTTGTCCAAAATAATTAAGTGGCTTAAGAGAAAATCTGTCAAATTTCAATAGGAGTTTTATGTTTACTTGTTAACCATTGCACCTAAGCATATCAACATCTAAGTTGGATAGATTTACTTTAAGTGTCCTTAACTATAACTGACTCTCTCACACTTGGTTTACTTAGTTTATATCCTTATGTTTCAGCTAAAAAATGCTTCCAATTTACTCCACGATAATTTAAAACAAAGGTCAGCCTTAATCTATCATAAATCCATCCGATCGAATGTTTTTTGGTTCATTTTTTTACCAGTCAACTTTAATATTTTTTGACTATCGTTTAACTTTAATATTTATATCAAGTATTATCAAATCATTCAAGGTCGGGTCCCTAATTTACCTTTTAGCACAAATAAAATTTACATGCACCCGAAAACATCATTCACACTAAATAAAATTTTATAAACATGTGAAAGGAAAAGTTTGGGATTTTACACATGAAGTCTTTAAGTTAATAAAAAAAGCTTTTAGATACCATTCCAAATGTAAGAAACTTTCTCTAACTAGCTTATGCTTTGTAGATGATCTCATTCTTCTAAGCAAGGCTAATGTCCACTCAGTCTCTCTTTTGATGAGTACTCTCAATAATTTTAAGGAGATGTCGGGTCTATGTATTAATCTTCACAAAAGCTATTTCACACTCTCCAAAAGTGTTTTTCACATTTCTAATGCCTTGTCTCTA